>JAJIBD010004932.1:0-25759 GCA_021461705.1 Cryptotis parvus
CCTTTATTCCTCATGGGCATTGATCCCATAGATACTTGAGTTGTGTTTTTTTAGTAAATTACATTTTTAATTCACTAGAGATGGTGTTTCAGGTCTCTTTGGACCATTTTATTAGTCCCCAAAATTAAAATTTTGTTTTTTGCTGTATACTAATTCAGATAAAGGAAAAAGTGTCTGTAATGTAAAATGTGCTTGTCCACAGAAAATTAGAACATCCATTTGTGTAGAGATAGAGAGAGGCATCTATATTATTTTCTTGAATGGTATTATCTTTGTTATAGTTACCCAGGATGTTTCTCAGTTTAAACATAGGCAGATGTATCCTATAATTCAGAAACCATATGTATATTTAAAGTGAGTTATAGGTTCCTAAGGGCAGCACTCAGGAATGCAATGAAATGTCTTTACTTTTGTGTTTTGTTCCACTCGAAGATGTCAGAGTTCTTTTTAAAGTTTATTTCCTAAGCAAAACATTAAGGAATGGCATGAGTAAATACTGGGTATTTTACTAGAAAGGAACTTTCTGTTCATAATTAGTAAGAAGATATTTATGTTTTATTGATTATAATGCATATAGTTTCCCCCATTTTGTGGGCCAGACTCTGCCAGGCTTAGGGCTTATTCCTGGCTCTGCAATCCAGGAATCACTCATGGCTGGATTGGGGGACCCACGTACAATACCAGGGATTGAACTTGAATTGGCAGCATGCAAGACATATTCTACTCTCAGTTCTATCTCCTTGACCCCAGTTTCTCTCCCTTCACTCTCCTCTCTTGTCTCTCTCTTTTGATTGTGTGTGGGGGAAGGTCTCATCTGGCTGTGCTAATTGTTTATAGTGCTGTGCCCAGGTGTCACTCTGGCAGACTCAGGGGTCATATGGGGTACCAGAGACTAATCTGATCAACTACTATAAGGCAAGCTCCTTGCCCACTGTACAGTTGTGGCTTCTGTATATAATTTTCCTCCATGTTTTCATTTTAGGTAAGGAAATAAATTACTATCTTCAAACTTTAATTTTGATATTTTATTATGAGGATAATAAGTTTTGAAATTATTATCCACAAAAAATTTAATCGTAACTAAAAATGCAAAAAAATTCATTTTATGCATCATTATATTAATGGAGTCTCAGGAATAGTGACGTCTCAGGAATAAACATATTCAATGGTTTCAGGAATGGAGACACTGACAGACTTTGACAACATAGTTACATTGACAAAATTATCGACTTCTTCAAAAATCTCTTTTCTATCCCTTTGTGTAAGTATGTTTCTTTTATTTGTTTACTATTTGTCTTGTAGCACTCAATGTTGTTTATATGTTTTTTGGAAATTGTACTCTAAGCAACTTAGAATGAAACCCTTGAAAACTTTGGAAACTGTAACTTTGAATAACTTAGGACAAATAACGTATTTATGTTATTCAATGGAAACATATTCAACTAAAAGAAAAAGGTAAAATATTCACAGTGATGATTAGGATTAGTCTGGAGTCTTTTTATTAATGTCTCTTTTTAACTGGTACCCTTGGGAGACATGGTAACTCTAGACTAGAATTGAGTGTTGAAAGTAGGTAAAGGGGTATGCATGATAACCCTTCATGACCTGTATTACAAATAACAATGTGTAAAAGGAGAAAGAAAAGAAATAGATAGAGAGAGAGAGGGAGAGAGAGAAAAAAACTGCCTGCCATAAAAATAGGTAGGTGAGAAGGGAAACTGGGGACATTGGTGCTGGGAAATGTGCACAGTGGAGGGATAGGTATTGTAACACTGTACAACTGAAACCCAATCATAAATAGCTTCAAAATGGTCAATCTTGCAGGGATTCAATTAAAAAAAAGAAATGGTGTTTTTTTGAGGGAGCACAATATAGAAGTAGATGGATTATGTTAATCAAGTAAGAGCGTAAGGATAATTACTACATCATATCACTTGTACATATAAAAAAACAAACAAAGGGAACAGTCCACATTGAATGAAAACAATCCCTTAAACTGATCATAAAACTGAAGTTTCAGAGAAGTGGGCTTAAAGAGTCCAGTGGATTGTGGTGGAAGGATATAGTATTTGATGGTGGTTGTGTAAGGGTACTATTGTAATTATAAAGCATATAAATATGTACATTCAAGAAATGTTGCTTCAAAAAAAAATGACAAAAAGGAAAGCCAGGGAGATGCAGGATAGAATACCGGCATTACTGGGATGAGGTCAGAAACTTCAAACCCAGCTCTACTTCTCATAACAATGAGTAATTATTAGGTCTGGGGAAAAAATTGAAAGATTTTATGCTCTTGTTCCAATTGAACTAGCTTTATAAGGAGTGGTAAAAGATGGAAAGCTCAATAATTTGAAGCTGTATTATTAGGGCTGACTATTTACAATAGCTTAATAGCTTAAAAGGCTATTGTAAATTTGAGAGGTTGATGTACGAAGCTTCATAAAATTAAGTGACCAGGGAATAGTTTCTGAATGGGTTTCCCTTTGAGTGGAGCCTACTGTGGCAAGAGGTAACAGATCAAGCGCTCTTCTGTACAGAGCAGGTGGACAAAGGAGAATAAGCAGATGGCTCGAGTATGTACAAGGCTCCAACACAGGGTTTCCTGGAAGATTAGAGACAGTCAGGAAAAAAGGGTGTCGTGAAGCAAAGTGAGAATAATGGATAACTGTAGTGTTTGCAGACTAAGGTATCGACTTTTATTTGGGGTCACATCCAGCAATGCTCAGGGGTTACTCTGGCTCTGCACTCAGGAGTTACTCCTGACTGTGTTCAGGCACCATATGGGATGCCAGGGATGGAACCTGGGTTGACCACATGCAAGGCAAATACCCTCCCCCACTGGACTATCACTGTAGCCTCTAGACATTTTTTCTATGGAAGGTAGCAAACTATTGCTGCATTTTTAGTTGGGGATGTACATTGATGAGTTTTAGAAATTATTTGAAGTTCCACAAAGGAAAATGTAGAGAGGAGGCAAGAGAGCTAGCAGAGGGGTCAATTGAGAGATGATGGGGAGAGATGAAGAGGATTTTGTATAGTTGGTATTTGTGGGTATTGGATGATGCCGTTAATGTAGAAAAGCTAGTACTTACTCTTGTGCTGTTTGGGAATGAGAAAAGGTAAAAAGTGTCTCTCACGTTTTCTGCTTGAATACCTAGATCTTAATATTGCTATTTGCTGAGCTCAGGGGAAGAAAGAGAAACCAAGACTGGTGTAATCGAGAATTTCCATTTTGTGTATTAAATATTTGATCTACAGATATTATATAATACACAAATCTAACAAAACTATCACTTCATCTGTATCACTGTCTTCCCGTTCATCTTTGATTTGCTCGAGAGGGCAGCAGTAACATACCCATATGACGTGTCTCATGCAAAGTAGAGCCCAAGGGCACCTGCTTGCTCCAGGAATATAAAGAGCCTCAAACCATTCCATCGGGTCATGGGAATGAGGTCTATAATTGTTACTGGTATCTAGCATATCAAATACAACACGGGTAGCTTGCCAGGCTCTGCCGTGTGGGTAGCATACTCTTGTAGTCATCTCAAAATCCAGCATTTATTGATGAACCACGTGGCCGCTTGCAAGCTGGGCTGTGATAGGCTGGTCTGCTATGTGGAGTTCTGACAAGGGGAAGTCCGGATGTGGAAAATGGAGGTCCTCATGGAGTGGGGGGGTCGCTCTTGCTTGTGAGGCTCTGCTGGGGTGGCGGGCCAGGGCTAGAACCTGCCATCCCTCCGGGCACCTCATGAGGGCGTGGGCACAGTGAGAGCCAGTAGCAGCTCTGCGCCATGTCTGTCAAATCATTATATTTGGAAAATCATTATATTTATTATTCTTTATTTTTGCTTTTTTGGTCACGACCGTCATTACCCAGTGATTACTCTGGCTCTGCCGTCAGAAACTACTCTTGGCAGTGCTCAGGGAGACTATATAGGATACCAGGATGGAACCCAGTTGACGGCATGCAAGGCAAATGCCCTACCTGCTGTGCTATTGCTCCAGCCCTGTAAAATTAATTATTAACAGTCACATAAATTTAAGCTTGGTGTGGCCAGCATCAGGCGCAAAGAATTTGGTGCATACCTGCCCACAGTACTTCTAGAGTTCAGTGCCCAGATCTGCATGTTAATTTGAGTAGTGAAGAAAAAAATAACCCACAATGATACAATATGCAAAAAAAAGACAGCATGGCTCTCTGTGAAGAACAGTCTTAGCTGGAAGATGCAGCTGTTGGGTTCATAGTTGATGACAAACATCATCTGTGTTGTTTTGCGTGCAGCTTTAGGTGATCGGATAGGACAAAATCCTTGCCACACTCAACACAGAGGTACGGACATTCTCCAGTGTGTTTTCTCTTATGTCTGTTGAGTTCATCAGAACGGAGGAATTTCCACACCCAGCCATCCACATCACAAATGTAAGGCTTGTCTCCAGGTCAGACAGTGAAGCGAGCACCTAGTGGAGAACCTTTGCAGTGGAAGAGTGCACTTCATCTATATTATTTATAATCTGTTTATATCATTTGTTTATACACAAATTTAAGGAACAATACATTTACTGATATCTGAAAATCTAGTTAATCTGCTCAGATTATCCTGCTCAGATTGTCCTCCCTAATCTATACTTTCCTTCTAGTTCTTTGTAGGAACTCTGACAATCAAATTGTATTCATTTCTGTATCTTTTTTCCCTTTTAAAAACATTTTTATTTACCACCTGAGATTACAAGTTTTTCATGATTGCATTTCAGGCATACACTGTTTCAATATCAATTGCTTCACCTGACAACCCCTCTCCCTAATATTTCCCAAAACACCCTTTTGCTTCCCATCCACGAGTCTGCCTTTATAGAGGTGCTCTTTTTATTTATTTAAACACAGTGGTTTACAAAGTTGTTCATAATATAGTTGCTGTGAGTGAGCATTCAACGGTTCAACACCATTCCCACCACCAAAGGGACCTTCCCTTCACCATGTCCTCATTTCACTAACCAGATTCCATGCCTGTCCCCTTAACAGGCACAAAATAATTTATTTTATATTGTTTGTCACAACTAAATGACTAATGGGATTATAAAAAAATAAAATAGTAAAAATATTTTTGAACACTGTTATATCTCACCATGGGTTCATTAAATTCTCTAAGCTGTTGTTAGTTGAGCCTTCTGTATTTTTTTGTTTATTGAGCTTAGCTAGCTTGTATGTAACTTTCCCCATCTAATTTGGTCACCATCCTCTGATGGCGGGAAATGTACACTGGTGGAAGTGACTGGTGTTGCAATATTATATGACTGAAGCCCAATGGTGAGCAACTTTGCAACTGTGTATCTCATGGTGATTCAATTACAAAAAAATATGACATATGCTCTTACTGGGATGTAAGTATTGTGGAAATTGGAGATAGTGTGTGGCTGAGTGCATGGCTCCAGAAACTCTAGGATCTGTAGAACTGAGCCCATGAATTTATATGATGGCAGCTTTGGGATGTGTCTACCAGGGCTTCAGGAAGTTGGAGTTCCCGGGAGGATTCTCCCCTGCACTCAGAGAAGAGCAGGGTCTTCTCAGACTGGAAATTGGTGTATATGGAATTTTGTCAGTTTGTTTCTGCAGTGAGTAGTGGAGAAGTAGTGGAGTTGGGCCACTGACATGGCAGCAGCCGTGGGGTGTTGGTGTGGCTGCGGGGACTTTGGCAGGCCAGGGGTGCCTCAGAGTTTTCAGCTGGGAAACTGTGTTTCCATAAATTTTTGTGGTTTGGCTTGTATCTTTCTGGAGATTTAGACATAAATCTGTCAGGCTGGGTCAATGAATGAGCTTTATGATGGCAGCTGTATGATTTTGTGACTCTTTTAAAAATCTGTTTTATAATAGATGAAATTAATTTAATTTAATATAGCATTGCTTATATTACTATAAAACTTATTTAAAAGATCAAGTAACTTTTCCCAATTTGTCCTTCAAGAACTTAACCATTCTTTCCTCACCAGAATTTTGATAATTACACCAATCACTTGAGATACAAATAGGTCAATTAAAAATTTTGCTATCACTTTTAGGTCTCTCCCTCCATATTTAGTGACTTACATGGATTCCATTTTTGAACAGTCACAGTAACATGTTTACAAAGGTCAAAACTATGTAACATAAGTATAATAAGAGTTATTATATATACTAAGATTTATATTATATAAGTATAGTAAGTCATTATATATAATAAGATACATATAATATATTATATATACATAAGTATAAGTTATTATATATATAATAAGAGTTGCCATTCTACAGAAAGATTTTGAGAATGCTACAGGGAGTAGTAGAGGTGTGTGCATACTGATGATAATCTAGACATGTGGAAGTAATTAATAATTTTTTAAATAGAGAGGGAGAGATGCTACCTGTTAGCCAAGTATTCCTTCTTGGGATGATTGGAAATTGGCTTCATGAAACATGAAAAGTGGACCTGGTTAGACTGTACAGTGGGCAAGGTGCTTATCACAGGCAGCTAACATGAATTTGATTCATGCAGCATGTATGTTTCCCAAGCCTGCCAAAAGTGATCCTCAAGTGTAGAACTAGGATTAATTCTAGTTCTTTTTCTGTTTTCTGTTTTTTCTTTTTTTTTTTTCTGTTTGTTTGCTTTGAAGTTCAAAGCAAACAACAGAAAAAGAAAAGTGCTACCTGTTAAGCCATTATTTTTCGTAGTATTAGTGAAGAACATTTCTATAGTATAATGGTTTATCTTATTTAAATTTTATAGTACCGCTGATATAGTGCTGTGATTACCTTAGCTAGAACATTAGGAAATTGGGAGCCTAGATTGGCTAAACGATATGTTTGGGATCATTTATGGAGTAGTTGGCAGTAGAGTTTAATGTATGTGAACTCTAGCTTCCCTATTCACACATTACCTATCTGTGTAAGTTCAGTGGAGTTGAGGAAATTATTTCATGAAAAAGCAGTTTTCAGGTTATAGAAAGAATAGCGTGCATGTGAGTTTAATTATTATTTGTAGTCAGTATTTGATTATGTAATCTTTTGACATTACTTCTCAGGCGCAAGCTCTGTGACTTTCATTGGAAAATTGGACAGTACCATGAAGTCAGTGATGAGAAACCATTCCTCTGTCACAACGTTCATCATACTGGGACTGACAAGTGACCCACAACCAGAGATTTTAGTTTTCATCTTTCTGTTTATCACATATTTATTTAGTGTGCTTGGGAATCTGACCATAATAATTCTTATCCTGGTGGACTCTCATTTAAAAACAGCGATGTATTTTTTCTTCAAAATTTCTCCTTCTTAGAAACTCATTCACTACTGCCTGTGTCCCCACTTACCTACACATCATTTTAAGTGGGGACAATGTCATCTCTGTCAAGGCCTGCTTCATTCAAATATTTTTTATAGTCCTCTTTGGAGCTACAGAATTTTTTCCTCTTGGCTGTGATGTCCCTATGATCGCTACTTGGCCATCTGCAAAACCCCTGCATTATGTGACCATCATGAACAGCAGAGTCTGCAGAAATCTCATCCTTGGTTGTTGGGTGTCTAGCTTATTGATTATCTTTCCACCACTTGCCCCTGAGTCTTCATCTGGAATTCTGTGGTTCTGTTATTGATCATTTTGTGTGTGATGCTTCTCCACTTCTGAAGAATTCTTGTTCAGATACTTGGTTCATAGAGCAGCTGGTTATAGTCTATGCTGTGCTGACTTTCATCATGACCCTTGTGTGTGTGGCTGTATCGTACATCAGCATCATCAGGATGATTCTGAGATTGCCCTCTGCTCAGCAAAGGAAGAAAGCTTTCTCGACCTGTTCTTCTCACATGATTGTGGTTTCCATCAGCTATGGTAGCTGCATTTTTTATGCATATCAAACCTTCAGCTAAGGATGAAGTGGCTATGAATAAGGCAGTTTCTTTGCTCACTACATCTGTTGCCCCTTTGTTGAATCCCTTCATTTATACCCTGAGAAATAAACAAGTGAAACAATCCTTTCATGACACTCTGAAAAGATTTCTATCTCATTCGAAGAAGTAGTAGCACAGAATACTGGGAATTCAAAATAAAGTGACATGTAATTTGAATGTTGATGGAATTGAATCCTTGAGAATGACATAGAGCAGTTTCCCCCATCTACATTTTAACTTTTCTTCCATGGTTACCATTTTCTGAAAATATGTATAAGAATGAATTTTTAAGACACAGCTAGTGAGCAAGATTGCATTCAAACTACTTTTAATGAAATATATGTCATAATTTTATTGCTATTATTTTATTTTTTATCATACTGCTGTTATTTTACATGCCTATCTGTTCTTAGCATGTAAATAAAAGTTTGTCATTAATGTGTAATTTATGGGAAAAAAACAGGTTATATCTATGGTTCAGTGCTACTCAGCTTAGGCACTTCATGGGTTATGGAAATATGCCCTTGGATTAAGGGAGCTAGTGTACTTTAGCAGAGAGTTGAAAAAAGAATGGCGAAGATCACTGAAGAAACAATCCTACAGGTGGGCATTTCTGTACTCCCTTGAAATTTTACCTTTTTCTGAATCTTGATTTAATTCATTTTGTAGTCTTCTGAAAAGTTAATTAGGCATTAGATTTTCACGTGGATAGATAGACAGCTCATTGGGGTTTCTTGCAATGCCATTTGTTTCAATGTTTTCTCTTTTTCAGGAGGATTAATACTTGATTTTAATACTTGATTTTAAGGGAAAATAAAACTTTAATGTTTTAGTGACCCCTACGCAACAAAAAATATGCTTATTTGTACAAAATTAGAATGTAGTAATATTCCTTATCCCTTCCTATCTTGATGCATTAGAAATGAAGATAAAACAAAGTGGTAAAAGTGCCATCAATAGTAGGAGTCACTGTCACTGTCTGTCTTCCCGTTCATCATCGATTTCCTCGAGCGGGCCCCCAGTAACATCTCCATATGTCCTGTCTCATGCTAGTAGAGCCCAAGGCATCTGCTTGCTCCAGGAACATAAAGAGCCCTCAATCCATTCCGGAATGAGGTCTATAATACTGGTATTTGGCATATATATCAAATACAACACGGGGTAGCTTGCCAGGCTCTGCCGTGCAGGTAGCATACTCTTGTAGGCATCTCTAAGTCTGGCATTTATTGATGAACTGCGCGGCGCAAGCGCCGCAAAGCTCGCGCTGATAGGCTGGTCTGCTGGGTGGAGGTCTGGCGACGAGAGAAGTCCGGATGTGGAAAATGGAGGCCCTCATGGAGTGGGGGTCGTCTGGCTTGTTGCGAGGCTCTGCTGGGATGGTGGGCCAGGGCTAGAACCCACCATCCCTCCCGGGCGCCTCATGAGCGGCTGGTCACAGGGAGAGCCAGTAGCAGCTCTGTCCCATGTCCTGCAAGTCTCTGGACCGGCATACCTGAGCCGGATTTAAGAAAGACTGCTGCAGGGTGGAACTCGATGAGCCGGGCGCTGATAGGCTGGTCTGCTGGGTGGAGGTCTGACAAGAGAGAAGTCCGGATGTGGAAAAATGGAGGCCCTCATGGAGTGGGGGGTCTTCTGGCTTGTTGCGAGGCTCTGCTGGGATGGTGGGCCAGGGGCTAGAACCCACCATCCCTCCCGGGTGCCTCATGAGCGGCTGGTCACAGGGAGAGCCAGTAGCAGCTGGAGTAAAATAACTTTATAGCCTTTAGTTAGATATATCCTTCTGGAAATTGTTTTAATACTATCTAAAAGTTATGTTTAAGAAGCATAAAAAATAATTGGGTTAAATATCAACTCACTGGTTAAAAATGAAGGCCAGTGAGTCCTACAGCTAGTAAAAATGGTTTTTCATCATTCTGGCTTTGTAGGGGTGGTGGATTAAAGACAGTTCTGATTTCTTCAATAGCATTTCCTCTAACATGAGATATAGTTCCTTCCCTCCCACTCTAACTCTGCTATGTCCATAGCTTGATTTGACCAAGAGAAAGTGTTATCAGTGAAGATTCAGGAGCTAAGAAACCAGCACTGAAAAGTTTACTCTCTCTTTTGGAAACATGCTGTGGGAGAAATCAGATGTAATACTAGAATATTCATGCTAGAATACTCTGAACATGCCAGGTAGTGAGGAAACCCATGGGGAGATCATAGATACCTGCTTAACTCTATTTCATCAAGCTGTGTCAGCCATGGTGCCACAGGACTGAAGACGCCATCTTAGATAAATAGTTAATGCAGACTTTCTTCTTATGCAACCTCAGGCATTGTCTGACTACAGCTGAACAATAGACTCAAGTGGGAACTGTCAAGGAGCCACTGAGGTCCCCCAAAATATCAGGAAACAAGTTCCCTTCTACCTCAAAGCTGGCCAGGAATGGATGAAAACTCAGAAGTTCAGTGCAGTTACTAATTACCAATAAAACAAGCTCTGTTACTGCAATCCAAGATAATGGGATTCCCCAGACCTCTAGCTCTTGGTCAAAACTTAGACCATACACTTGGGCCCAAGCCTCCCAACAAAGTGGATCCCAGTATCTCAAGTCAGCCCCTTATATTTATAAAAGTAATCCTCTTTTCAGGGAGGGTAATGTCAACAAAGATCAACTAATCCACTTCTAGGTGTAGGGAGTAGCCTGGTACCACTCTAGGGTGATAGTGGTACCAAACTTGTTTCAGGTCTAAACAAATGATTATGCCAGGGATAGTTCCTTTTTCTAGATTATCTCTTATGTCAAAATATTGGAGAGAGAGCTGGTATAAAGAAGCATATCTCAATGGATGTATATTCATGGGGGAGAAACACATCATAATTTCACGGGTTTCATGCAATCTAGATGGTACCCACAAGGTCTGTCTATTTTCTGTTCTGCACCAAGGTGATTATGAATGTCTTGTCTTTGTTTACTGAAAGGGTTATGCTCACTTGCTTGAGGACAAACTAGCATGGTCCTTTCTTCAATCTAAAACGGTAGTCTTCATGTAGCCAGGGTGGTAGTTTCCTGGTAAATTCTAACTGTCCCATGCTAGGACCAGATATTAAAGAGGAATTGTGCCCAATCTAGATAATATTGAAATCATAGTAGAGATTATAGCAATATTGCAAAAGTTACTGATTCAGAGTCAAAATGAATCTTGTAATTGTCAGACTCTCCATCCCTCCATCAGTGTTTACACAGAAGAGAGAGCTCATTAGCATGAATCCTGGCTTAAGAACATGTAAATAGCTTAAACTGTAAGTGGATTAAACAGCAAAGCTCCCAAGCTAGCTAGGCCTATCATCCAACAGGAACAGTCACCTGTTCCATTTGACCTTTGAAAATATAGCTTCTTTAAAATGACTTAAGAATGTAGATTTAGTTGATTTATATACAGCAATTGGTAACAGAAATATGGGTTAAAGGAAAAATAAACCCTGGGGAAAGAAGAAATAGAAAAATTTTAAGTGGTTGTATGTTTAATGAAAATTTATTGGTAGTTTAGGATTCTTTTAAACAGTACAATTTTATTTTATTCAGTATATTCCAAATATATTAGTTAAGAAACATAAATATCTTCCTCCCAAATATTTTTTACAAACACTGAGTAAAATATCAACAGTACATTGTTAATATTTAGTTAGTACAGCTTAGTTGGCTTCTATATAATATTCCCAACCAATCAGGTGTGCTGCTATTAGGATTTAGTATTTATGGAACATAGATAAAACAAGGATATAGTCAGGATCAAGCAATGACAAACAATTCACCTTTAAAAAAATTTTTTATTAGACCATGTGAGCTATACAAATACAGGATATTCATAATTGGGTCTCTACCATACAGTATTCCAGCACCCATTCTTCCACCAGTGCCAAATTTCCACCACCCATATCCCAAACGTTCCCCCAACCCTGCCTGCCCCTATTGCAGGCATATTTTATTTTTCTGTCTATATCTTTGTCTCTGTCACTGTATTTTCTCTCTCTCTCTCTCTCTCCTGTTATACTTTGTGGCTTGCCCTACAGATATTAACGATGTATGACGTCTCTATGTGAATATTCAATAGTGAGTTCTAGTGTGACATCATAATTCCTCATTTCCCATAACCTCTCCAGTTTGTTGCAACTAGAATGACCATTACAGTTCATAAATTAGAAAAATCCTGGTCCTAAAAACTGATATAGTGTAAGATTGTTGCGCAGTCGTAGATCTGGAGTGTCTATCTTCCGGTGGTTGGCTCTGGTGACTGGGAACTCAGGGCCATGCCCATCAACTTGGAGTCTGGAGGAATGGGTGGAGGTGCCCAAATCCCTGCTCCAAGTCCGGCTAGCATAGCCACCTACATGCTGACCAAGCCTTAGGAGTTATGTAGGACACGGCCAGGGGCTGGCCAAGCCTTTTACTTTTCCCGCAGGAACTCTATGGGCTGAGCTGCGCAGCTGTAGATCTGGAGCTTCTGTCTTCCGGTGGTTGACTGTGGTGGCTGGGAACTCAGGGCCATGCCCACCAACTTGGAGTCTGAGGAATGGGTGGAGGCGCCCAAATCCCTGCTCCAAGTCCGGCCAGCGTGGCCGTCTGCATGCTGAGCAAGCCCTTGGAGCTATGTAGGAAATGGCCAAAACAATTCACCTTTGATTAAAAAAACTCAGTTGATGAAGTAGTGAGGAAAATGGAAGGGATTGGAATGAAGAGGGGACTAAAGATGACATGGGGACACTGGTATAGGGTTTTAGGGTTCTTTGCTAATGGTGGTGTGCAGTAACTTTGTGCATCAATAGATGTTAGTATAGCAATATAATAGAGTATTACAGAATTGATAATTCTGTAATAAGATTAACAAATAAATATTAATAATTTATAAATATAAATATTTATAAATAAAATTTAACATCATTATAGCCATTAACTTACAATAAAAAATTAAAAGAGAAAAATTCAGCACAAGAAATGCAATTGAAGACTGTCAGATGAAAGCAGGGAGAGTTTGAAGACAAAGGAAGACCACAAGTATATGGCAGGCCTGAGTATGAGGACAGGCCGAAAGGGAACTTGAAGACTTTGGAAAGTCACCTGACTTACATGCCTGGGAAAGCAAAAAGTACATGGACACGAGGGAAATGAAAGATTACCTAAGGAAAGATTTTAGAGGAAAGGAGCTTTTGGTAGTGAGGAGACAGTGAGAGGATGTGGGCCTATGACAAAGGACTAAGAAGAGCCAAGGAAAAGTACAATATTGGTGTGGTTTTCATTATGGGAAACATTTGGAGGATTCATTCCCACCAAATCAACAGCGTTTCGAGCAAATGAGGCCAGTGGAAGATGGGTCCAAAGTAAGGACTGACTTAATATTCTTCATTCAAAGCCTCTGACTGTGAGTTCTGATATTTCTGATGAGGACGTAGCTTACTCTGCTTCCAGGCCCTGTGCTTTAACCTTAGGGTTATTCTCTGATTCAGGGGTCATTCTTTTTTATAGTTCTTCTGTCAAGGACTTTGCATAGTCTTCCAAGAATCTGGACCACTGAGGCAGGGGGTAAGATGGCTATCTTCTAATAGCTGGGTTCATCCAATTATCAGCACAGTCCAGCTAGGTTGCCAGGAGCCACTCAAACCCATCCTCCAGACATTTGTGCAGTTAATTCTCTTTTTTTAGGGCCAGGTTCCTAACCTCATCCTACCTGGTCAACGTTTGCCCCATCACTGAATACTGCTATAAGGTTAATGTCATGAAAATTTCTGCCCTATTTTTAAATTATATTTTATTATACCACCATGAGATATACAATTACAAAGATATTCATGGCTGGGTTTCAGTCATACTGTGTTTCAGCTCCCATCCCTCCACCAGTGCCCATTTCCCATGACCAATGTCCTCAGTTTCCCTTCCCCCCCCTAGCCTGCCTTTATAGTGGCACTTTTCCTCTTCTCTCTCTTTTCTCTCTCTCTCTATATCTCTCTCTATATTTATATATATCTATATATCTATATATCTATATCTATATCTATATTATGAATTATAGTCTAATATTGAGATCTTTATTTTGGATTTATTTTTGAGTGTGAATTGAGATATAGGAGTCCAATTTCACTTTTTTTTGCATGTGGTAAGTTAGTTTCTCCAGCAGCATTTTCTGTTTTGTTTAGTGCACCTGGAATTTAATAATTAATTTCATGTCTGTACATGTGAGAGTTTACTTCTGAGTTCCCAATTCTATTTCATTATTCTGAGAAAAAAGTCTGCTTTTTCTCTAGTGCCACATTTTGATTTCGACAGCTTTATAGTTTAGTTTAAAAATCAAGGAATACAATCCTCTCCTTTTTCTCCTCACAGTTTTTATGAGTAGTGGAGCTATATAGTTCCATACAAATCTTAGTAGTGTTTGTTATGTTTTCGAAGAATGGAATTTCATAGGGTTTTCATGGAATATGTATGAAATTTTGGGTCATTTATCACTTATTACTTATCTTCCCATTGTTTGGATTTGCTTCAATTTGCTTGAGCAGGCACCAGTAACATCTCCATTTGTCCCTGTCATGTGCTAGTGTAGCCCAAAGGCATCTTCTCGCTCCAGGAAAATGAAGAGCTCAGATTTTTGATGAAGTTTGACCATCTCGTAGGTGGGTGATCATGTGTTCTTTTGACATTCTGTGGAATTCAGCCAGTAACAGCTCTAGTTCAGCAGTCATCCCTAAATCGCATTACATGTCCGTCCCATCAGATTTTTCATCATCTTGGCAAACAAGACAACATCCTTTATTCTTGATCGTTGATGGAAGTCGAACTCCAGATTCTTTCTCTCACTTGAGTGAAGCTTGATACTCAAGCGTGACTCTTTCAGTTCCTCTTTGGGCTATCTGAATAGCGTTCTCATCCTGCTTTCATAGAACCCAGGTCTCTGAGGCATTTGTTAGTGCATGAAGAATGGGTGGAGTCGAAAAGTTGTGCCTGGAGCTGGAGATTCTTCATCTTCTTTACCACTTCCTCAATGCTCTTGAAGGCATTCCACACTGCTTTCTTCCTCCTGCATAGTTCAGGTGCTAGATTGTTCATCATGTTGAGTTCTCGACTAGTTACACATAACTGCTGCATTCAGAGATGTTTATTCCTTTGAGAGCAAATGGGGCGTCAGGAACTAGTTCGTTTCTCATGAACATTGTCTTCTTGAAATTCAGCTGCAGTTCAACCTTTCCACCTTCACAGTCGAAACCAGTCAACATTTGTGCTGCTTGACTAATGTTTGGTGTTATTAGAACAATATCATCTGTGAAGTGGAGGTGGTTTAGTTGCCGAAAATCTATCTTCACTCCCATTCCTTTTCCTAGTCCAGAAGGCTGAATTAGCAACTGTAACACATTCTTTTGTTCATCTCACCTCACCTAGATAGGCCCCCTGCAGGTTTTTGGTTCTTGGTTGTCTCCTTCCTATTATTCTTAAATCCTGTTAAAAGAATGTGAAATGTCTCTGTAATGTAAACCATGCAAACTTAACTCTAAGCTGTATTGCCCTTTGGGACTATGGGATATAAGAGAGTTGGGGTCCTTGTGGACTGTGGAGGTGGTAGTCAGCTGCCAAGATGAGAGCTGCTGACCCTCCGGCTGGTGATCATTAAAAATATTAAAGGAAACACGTCATATTCCTGGAGTCTCATCTCTGCACCTCCGACCTGGCAGGACATTCTGTTTCAAGCAGGTATAGGGATGGGGGTGGGGGTGAGTAGGAAATGAGAGTCTTTGGTAGTGGAAGCACACTGATGGTGGGATTGGTGTTAAATGGTGAATCTTTCTAACAACTGTATTGTGAAAAACTTTGTACTTTGTAGATCATGGTGTTTAATAAAGAACAAAACAAAAACAAACAACCCCCACCCCAAATACCAAGGAAAACCAACAGCTACAGAGATCATATTTTTTTTGAGTTGAGAACATATTTTTTTAAATTAAAAAATATTTTATTATACCACCATGAGATATGCAGTTACAAATATGTTCATGTTTGGTTTTCAGTCATACAGTGTTCTGGCACCCATACCTCCACTAGTGCCCATTTTCCACCACCAATGTCCCCAATTCCCTCCCCTTCGCCCAACCTGCTTCTACAGCAGACTCTTTATCTCTTTCCCTCTCTTTTTTCTCATTCTCTCTCTTCCTTCTCTTACACATTGTAGTTTGTAATATATATACATTTAGAGGTTATCATATGTATCCTTCAGTTCTTCTTTTAAAGTTAGTTTTGAGTCTATGAAGTTCCTGAGCTGTTGCTTGTCCATGAAGTTGTATATCTTCCTTCAAATCTGATGTGAACCTAGCTGGGTAAAGAATTTTTTGGTGAGGTTTTCATTTCATAGTCTTTTCATGATATCCCACCATTGTCTTCAGGCTTGGAGAGTTTCATCTGAAAAGTCTGCTGTAAATCTTAGGAATGTTCCTTTGTATGTGATTTCTATCTTTGATCTTGCTGCTTTCAGTATTCTATCTATGGTTTTTGTCATTCTAATTAGGATGTGTCTTGGAGTATACTTATTTGGATTTCTTTTTGGCTGATATACTTGGGGCCTCCTGAATCTTGGAACACTCTTTAATTCTGGGAACTTCTTAGCAATGATAGCTTTGACAGTTGCTTCTTCATTAGGATTTTCTTCCTGCTCCTCTGTGACCCCCATGATCCTTATTTTATTCCTTTTTGACTTCATCCCAATTATCTCTTGTTGTCTATTCATTAATTGTGAGCCTTTTTCCATCTTCTGATGTTGTCTAGAGAGTTTCTGCTTCTCGTCTTCGAGATGACTAATTCTTTCCTCAGCAGTTGTTACTCTGCTATGGAGGCTGTCCAGTGAGTTTTCATTTCATCTAACACATTTTTAATGTCTGTCATTCCTGCTTGTATTTTCATTTATATTTTTACTAATTTCTGCTCTTATGTTATCTTGTATTTTATTGGCCCTGTGGTCCATTGCTTCTTTGAGCTCCTTATGCATTCTTATCAGTTCCTTGTGAAATTCCTTGTCAGAAAGGTTATATAGTTTATCATAATTGCTTGGCTCATTTAGGCTAATGACTTTACTCACTGAGCTTGGTGGAGTTCTGCATTGTTTTACCATTACTACCTTTGATGGTTGCAAATAGTTGTTTTCATGTGGATAGGATGTACAGTTAGGGATTTTAGGCTGTTTGCAGAGTTTTTGTGGCATGTAAGGAATGTTGAATGCTATGTTACCTGGTATCTCTATGTAGGATATTTGTTGACTAAGTACTACATGGTTTTGAAATTTGGGGTGTGAAACAGGTGATAATTGATGTGATAATCAGACACCCACCTGAGTTGGGGGTGAGTGGGATTTGAAGGGCCGCAGGGCCATTGCAAGGGTTGGAATGTCGAGTTTGTTCCCCTAGGCGTCCTGATTCTCTCTGATAAAAATTTCTGATAAAAATTCCTTAGTGCAAACAAAGATTTTACACAGAGTCAGAATTTCTAATAAAATATCAGAAATAATGTTTAAGCTAGTAATTGAAATTACCATTCCTTGAGCAAAAATATGAAGCGAAAACTTACATAGAGCATGAAAGTATTTTATAGAGAAAATCATAAATATCTTCTCCATCAGTAAAAATAAAAAACTGCCTTTTTATAAAAACATTCTAGAAAACACCCAGTACTTTCATTAGACATTGTTTTTGAAGTGAATGTGAGTTTATTTTTTAATTTTATTTAAACACTGTAATTAACTAAGTTGTTCACAGTACAGTTGTTTCAGTCAATCGATATTCCAACACCATTCCAAAGACCAATATGCCCTTACCACTATCCAAACCCCTTGTTTCTCACCCAACCTATGCCCATGCCTGCTCCCTTAGCAGGCACTAATTATATTGCTTATTAGAAAATATATCTCAGAATGGTTTGCTAAAGTTATGATCTTTTACTAGGTTGTTGCATGAGTTGGGCAATCTGTGTTATTGCTTCACTTATGAACTTATTAATAAGAGTGGGCTTCTACTCAATTTTTGGGCAAAGATATTCAAATTGATCTCTTATAAATTAATCAATAGTAATCAATTGATTAACCAATTGATTACTATTGTAATCTATACCAAACCACCACAATTGCACTACAGACAAAAATTATTTCAAATTTTCCCTACCTCTCCTTGAGTCTGTCCTTAGCAGATACTCAGTAATTAATTTTGCATTGTTTAATATATTGTCTACTGATATATATATGTATATATATATTTATATATCGTTATATTGTCTGCTGATATATGGTAGAGAATTTTTTCTTAAAAGAAGGTTAATATGGACTGTTCAATCTCCCAATGGAACAATGGGGCTATTGAGCACTTTTTTTATGTAAGAAATTACTGATGTTATATGTTGTTACAGAGTAGGTATTGTGGCAACACATTTTGTTTTGGGTTGCCTTATACTTACATCTATAAAATGTAATGCAATCTTGGTTTAACAATATTCTAAAGTTAAAGATATTACATGGCTGCTTTTGTGGCCTCACAACCCAGGACTGCAGAGATTGTAACTGAGTTTTTCAACCATGGTCTCTTTGGAGATTTATAGAGGAGTCTCTGAATCATGGTTCGCTGATGAGATTACTTTGCCACCTGAGGCAAGTCATCGGTGTGACCACCGGACCTTTGGAGCACATGGAGATGGGGGAGGGTCCCTATTCCCGGCTCCAAAAAAGCCTGGAGTTCAGTCGCAGAAACCCACATCCTAGATGTTACAGTACACTGTTGCACAGAGTCTCTGCATCTTGCCTGGACTTACTTCCTGCTGGTCATTTTGTAGATAGGGTCAGGAAACAGTTTGGACTCTGTTTCTATGTGGCAGTATATCTTACCATGTGTTCTATGTTAGCTGGTATAAATATTTACCTTCTATTATGTTAGCTATCACAGTTATCGTGGGACTTGAGGATCTTACCAGTATTTTTACCTGACTACATTGTATCTCTAAGTATAATATAGTTGTAATTAAATCAGAAAGAAATGATGTTTGCCTCCAAGCAAGCAAGTGTAGCTCTCTAATAAGAAAAGGCTACTATCCAAAACAACTATGAAGTAAAGACAAGGATCTGTGAAGGCTTGAAGAAATATATACCTGGCTCTAGAATATTCATGGTACAGATACATGTGCTTTCCCCACTCTGCATAGGGCCTGCAGGGAAGCTTCGAGGAAGACTGTAGCTGGGGGCAATATTAACATTTCAATGGTAGTAGGTGAAGTCCTGGGAGAAGCAAACCTGAAGGGATTGACCTTAACTGCTAACCATTGATGTGGGCCAGACAGGGCTGAAAAGGATATAAAAGCAGTAGTCCCCCTCTTTCTTCTCTCTCTTCCTCTTCGCCCTCTGCCTCTGCTCTTTTTTCTCTCCATTCTCTTCCCTGTTGGGTCTTAGCATGTGATAGCTGCCATCCTGGCTTAGGATTCTAAACCTACCCATGACTAGGGCCTAGCTAGGAACTTAAATCTTGGGGGTTTCCTGTTACTAGATTGTATACCAGAACCTGTGAGAGTAAAGAATTCTCAAAGACTTCACAAGTCTTTCTCTGTCCGCCCACCACAGATCCCCTGGAGTAGAAAGGGATCCCAGTGCTGCTTCCCGATTTTGTCAGGGAACCCAGCATTGTCTGACAAGCGGAAGTCCCACCGAGATTCCTGTTCCTGCTCCAGGATTTTGTTGGGGAACCCAGCATTCTCCAACATCTGAAATATTCAATCAATTCACTCATGGTTGGGGGGGGGGGCTAGTCAAAGTGGTGGATTCCTACCTGAAGCATGTCTTCAGTTGTGAGGAGTGGGAATCTTGAGGCTGCTGGGGTCTTTGTTGAGACAGGCCTTCCCCAAATCCATGTCCTTTCCTGGTTGCCCCTTGTGATCAGCCTGGCATGGGGAGACCGGAAGCATGTCTACATTTGACATTCTTTAATGTTTCACTTGGAAGATGTATCTTAAATGAGTTCAGAGAACCTCTAGTCAAACAAATAAATAAAAATAACAGTAAAAGCATTTTATCACATTTCTAAGCTCTGACCTTAAGGAGCCAAATTCCCTGAATATATACCTGGTTTTTGAATTTTTAAGGTATACCATTCTATATTTAAAAAAGAAATATATCTTGGTAATTGAAGAAATATAACAGTTCAAATAAAAAGTTCAGAAATGTCTCTAGTTTTATGCAAGTAGGTGTCCTGGATTTCTATGTGTAGAAGTATAAGCTTTGTCTTGGCTTTCTATAAGCAAACACATTTTACATGCAGACACTCAATTTTCTCCAATGGCATTAGTCATAGAAAGAAAAGCTGAATAAAAAGGTGAATAGAGTTTCTGAATCAAAAATCTCTAGTGTATTTTTAAATGCTATTTGTTAAATAAATGAACTTCCAGCCTTGCACCAAAAGGTTAATGTACGGAGAGAAAAGGAAGCAATAAGAATGAACTTAACTGAGACATAGAACATTTAAACTGCAATTGCTAATCAAAACTACTCTTTAGAATTTATTCATACATAGCATAACCAGTGGAGTAAGTGAGATCAATTAGTGAAAACAAGAATACAGAATGCTCAGCTAGCAACTAACAGATCAGTAAGCCCTCAGACAATGACTTTAAGAAAAGCAATGAAGATAAACAATTTTTACAAGTTTTATTTTTCTGAACATTTTTTATAGTTTTATTCATCATTTTATTGTAACTAGCAATATAAAATAAATTACTTTGTGCCTACTATGGAAGACAGACTTAGGGAGTGGGTGAGAAACTGGAGGCTATGGTGTATGAATGGTCACACTGATGGTGGGATTGGTGTTGGAACACTGATGCGTGAAACAACATTATGAACAACTTTGTAAACCACGGTATTTAAATAAAATTAGGGGGAAAAACTTTTCCCACTCTTAGTCTGAACATCTCTATTACTCAATATTTTCACTCTTGAAAATGTTAAAGGACTTGATTTTGTTGAGCCTGGTGGCCCTAGGAGCTGTCCAGGGGCCATCGGCCATAACATGAAGCGGCTGGGGAGGCTGGAACTCGGCTTGCCCCGGGCCCAGCTGAAGAGGGGGATCCCAGGAGGGCAGACGGGTTTTGGGAGTGGGCCCGCACCTCTGGGGGGTCCCGGAAGCAGCCGGATGAGACTTCGCCCATCACACTAGCCACCATTTTCGCTGTCCGGACTGGGAAACTGCCTCACGACCAGATCAACAGAGCAAAACCAGTTTGAGCCTAGTATGCGCGACCTTGAGTCCATTAAAATAGTGGAAACAGTAATGTCTTTTAATGCACTGAATTCCAGGAAGAGCAGGAAAGTTTGGCGGGAGGGAGATAAAGAGAGAGAGAAATGACATACAGAACCCGCCAAGTAGTTGAGGTGTGGGAGGGGGAGGGAGGTGGGGGACATTGGTGATGGGAGATGGGTTTGGGTAGAGGGATGGATGTTGGAACACTGTAGAACCAAAACTCTACATGAGCATCTTTCAATTGTATGTCTAAAATGGGTAACAATATTTTGGGGGAAATAATTAAATAAAATAAAATCGGATAAAATATCAAAAAAAATAAAATATGCATTTTAGTTAAAAAAAAAAGACATACTAAAATGTTATGAAGACTTAAAAAAAAATGTTAAAGGACCTGAGGATGTGGACTGACACAGAGATCCTCTCTCACAAAGACCCTCTGTTACCTGGTTGGCAGCACTGTGGAGTAACATATCTATAGCCAATTGTTTTCTTCTTGTTTTTAGATGTTGGGGCTCTTTAGGGTCACCAACAGTATTGAGTCCATAGGGTCCCCTGGTCACATTTAGGGACAATGATCATCCCTTCTGGCTGATGGACAAGGAGAGCAAGACCACCAGTTCTAAAAAAATCTAAGGTTTTAATTTTTTTTTTTTTTTTTTTTTTTTGCTTTTTGGGTTACTCCTGGTTCTGCAATCAGGAATTACTCCTGGCGGTGCTCGGGGGGACCATATGGGATGCTGGGGATCGAACCTGGGTCGGCATCAGGCTGGCTGCGTTAAGGCAAATGCCCTACCAGCTGGACTATCGCTCCTGCCCCAGGTTTTAATTTTTTTACACACACACCCTACTCCACTCAGCTCCACACTGACAGATTCTCACCCCCAAATTGCTAGAGATCAGTCTTTTGCAGAGACTGGGGGGCAGGGTGTAACCAAAGGTAAAGGTAAACCAAAGATATTTCCCCCCTAAAACAATGATGTAAAACCCAGCTTCCTCTTCCTAGTGCCAAAATGCCCAGGGGGGTCACACCTCTGCTTTAGAGAGCTATTGAGGCTCTATCAGGAAGATCATTGTTTTCTCTCTCTTTGTTGGTAAACAATCATTTCAGCAATATTTCTAGTCATTTTATATAAACACAGTTAAGAGAGATGGATATATATATATATATATATATATGTGTGTGTATATACACACACACACCTGAGATAAATTTATAGGGTAATTTTCTTGGGGAGATCATGTCATATCAACCCAGATTACTTTTCCCTTACCAGATTGATCATACCCAATTCCCTCAAGGTCCTCTCCTCAGATGGAGTCAACAAGTCCTAAGTACTCTGCTTCAGCTGCAAGGCACTTTATTGCTTATCTTAGGTCAAAACAGGGATGTTCTGACCTTGCTCTAAACTTTGGGCCAGAGCAGGACTTACTCTAAAGTTGTCCCATTTCAAAGCTAGGGTCATGCCTTTTCCTAGTACCATGTCCAGTCCTATGTAAAAGACCCTCAATGGGGTGGGGGGTAGTATGAGGAATTGATTCTGTCTAAAAGGTACTGAGGTTTATAGCTGGGAAATATGGCATAAACCTAGGACTAAATAACTTCACTTGTATCACTTGTCTTCCTGTTCATCATTGATTTGCTCAGTGGGCACCAGTGTAACATCTCCATATGTCCTGTCATGCTAGTAGAGCCCAAGGGTATCTGCTTGCACCAGGAACATAAAGAACCTCAAAACCATTCCATCAGGTCATGGGAATGAGGTCTATAATTGTTACTGGTATTTGGCATATCAAATATGACACAGGTAGCTTGACAGGCTCTGCCTGGCAATTGTTAATAACATCACAATATTTTAATTAAAATATGCCACATACACTACTTACTTTGACAATTTAACCTAAATTAATCTTATAACACTCAACGTCTTAAAAATATAAATCTTTTAGATTTTATCAAATATATGGGAGTTCAGAGTCTAATTCCAGAGAACTATTGTTTAACATAATATAAAGACTTTAATATTAATTTTCAAATATCAGAATACTACCTAGTCTGTGTCATCTCTCAGCAATTATTGCAATACAATGTTATTTATATTTTTGAGTGAAGAAGTGTCTAAAATGGATAGTTTTTCAATATTCACATATGTAACTTGTAAATGAAATATTAAGCATATTAAATCTACTTTTTAAGATTTATTTCCTGCATTACAATTTTTTCCCACTTACAAGACATATCTTGTAGATCTTAACAGACTTCAAAAAAAGATAATGTGGCCAAAATGGGAAGTGTAACAATAATATGCAGGATAATTTGTCTTAGAATATATTATCTGATGATTTTTAATCTGGACAAATGTATACATTTATTTATCAACTAAAACTTATCAAATGCCAAATGTAACCCAAGTCTATACTAGATCCTATGACTTTTAGAAAACTAATAAGATACACTTTGTACCCTCAATAGCCTGTTGAACATAAAAGAAGTTTTTGCTACCCAAGTCATGCCTAGAAGTCTTCACAAATATCTTAAAATAAATGGAATTCTCATTTCCTAAAAAACATCTACATTTGTTTCACGTTTGGTATATGCTAACATGTTGGGAATACTAACTTACTTTTAGTGGAGGTTATTTATGCCATACCCATAACTCACAGTGTACTGCTATCTTGAATGCTTATGTTGTAGCATAGAGATGCTATTTTTGTATGGGCATGGACTACCTTTTCTGTGCCCATACAAAAAAGACCCCTTAGCATAAACATGCAAAAGTCTTGTAGGAAAGAGAAAACACTCTTTAGCAATACAAAAACACAGGGCTAGCAAGTATAGCAAATAATCCACACTCTATATACAGGGTCATATAATTTTTATTGAGAGGTAGAATGACTAGCCTAATATAAAGTTAAAGATATGTTTACATTTCAGAAAAAATAAATGTGCTTATTCTCATAAAAATAGCTGACTACAGGGGCCGGAGGCGATAGTCCAGCCGGTAGGGCATTTGCCTTGCACACAGCCGGCCTGTGCCAGCCTGGTTTGATCCCGGCATCCCATATGGTTCCCCGAGCACTACCAGGAGTAATTCCTGAGTGCAGAGCCAGGAGAAACCCCTGAGCATTGCGGGTGTGACACAAAAAAAGCCAAAAAAAGGGACTGACACATGGTGTATTGCAAAGAAAGAGAGCAAGAGAAGTAATAAAGGGGTTAAAAAGCCTTATTTATATTTGGACAACACTGGTTCTAATACCAGGTACTGAATATGGGCCGTGATCACCAGGAGTAATTCCTTAGTACATACCTGAGCACTGCTAAGTGTGACCAAAACCAAAAAAGTTAAGAATAAAAAGAAGGAATAAAGAGGAGTGATTACCAGCAATGGCTAATAAAAAATAGGACAACTAAAAAATAAATGTTAATAAAAATTGCATAAGCATTGTCCTCTCACTCATATAATCTCCTAAAATTCTGCCTTGTACATATTTTCAGAACATATTAACTTTGTTGAAACCAGAGAAGAAACATATACTTTGGTTGCAGGTCTGATATTTGATGTATGTACAAAATAGTCTTCAACAGTATAGCAAATCACAGTAATATAGTAATATAGCAGATATAGCAGGTCACAATGCAAAGGGGAAAATGTAGATAGTGAAACATTCTTATCTATTGTGGACATCACTTCTGGATCCACGTTCAGAGAAAACACTTATTTTTATGATTTCACTATATTCTGCTTTTATTACTTATTTGAATGAAACATGAATCTTTTTCAGAGTATTAAGAAAAGATTGTTTTACTTGTTTATTTCTCAGGGTATAAAATGAAGGGGTTGAACAGAGGGGCAACAGATGCAGCAAGCAGAGAAACTACCTTATTAATGGCAATTTCATCTTTAGCTGAAGGTTTAATATACATAAAAATGGCACTACCATAGCTGAGGGAAACCACAATCAAGTGAGAAGAACAGGTGGAGAAAGCTTTCTTCCTCTGCTGAGCAGAGGGCAATCTCAGAATCATGCCAATAATGCAGATATAGGATATAACCACACCCACAAGGGTCGTTATGAAAGTCAGCACAGCAAAAGCTATAACCAGATGCTCAATGAACCAAGTATTTGAACAGGAATTCTTCAGCAGTGGAGAAGCATCGCAGTAATAATGATCAATAACAGAGCCGCAGAACTCCAGGCGAAGGGTCAGGGCAAGGAGGGGAAGATAATCAATAAACCAGATGTCCAGCAACAGATGATGAGAATCCCACAGACTCTTCTGTTCATGATGGTCACGTAATGCAGGGTTTGCAGATGGCCACATAGCGTCGTGGACATCACAGCCAGGAGGAAAAAATCTGTAGCTCCAAAAGAGGACAACGAAAAGATTTGACTGAAACAAGCTTTGACAGACATGGTCTTGTCTCCCCCTAACATGGCATTCAGGTATCTGGGAACACAGGCGGAAGTTAATGAGATTTCTAAGAAAGAGAAATTTTGAAGAAAAAAATAGATAGCTGTTTTTAAGTGAGCATCCACCAGGATGAGAACCGATTATG
>JAJIBD010004933.1:0-36087 GCA_021461705.1 Cryptotis parvus
ATTTGCTCGAGCGGGCGCCAGTAACATTTCCATTGGACCCTATCACGTGCCAATGTAGCGCAATAAAATCTGATTGATTCAGGAGTATGAAGAGCCTCAAACCGTTCCTTCGGGTCTTGACAAGGAAGTCTGAACATCTTGTAGGTGGGCAGCCAGGTGATCTTTTGACATCCCATGGGATCCAGTCGGTAATGGCTCTAGTCCAGCAGTTGTCTCAAAATCGCATTCCATGTCCAGCCCAACTGGTTTTCGATGCCTTGGCAAACAAGACAGCGTCCCTGATTCTGGAATAGCGATGGAGGTCAGAACTCGGATTCCTTCTCTCACTTGAGTGAGGCGTGATATTCCAAGCATAGCTCTTTCGATTCCTCTCTGGGAGACCCGAATAGCATTCTCATCCTGCTTTCGTAGGGCCCAGGTCTCTGAGGCGTATGTTAATGCAGGGAGAACAGTGGAGTCAAAGAGATGTGCCCGGAGCCGGGAGGTTCTTTGTCCTTTTAGCTATTTCTTCCATGCCTTTGAAGGCATTCCATGCTGCTCTCTTCTACCTGCGCAACTCAGGTTTTAGGTCGTTCATCATGTTGATTTCTCGACCTAGGTACACATAACTGCTGCATTCAGAGATGTTTGTTCCATTGAGAGTAAATGGGGCCTCAGGAACTAGTTCATTCTTCATGAACATTGTTTTCTTTAGATTCAGCTGTAGACCTATCTTTCCACATTCTCGGTCGAAGTCAGCCAGCACTTGTGCCACTTGGCTAGAACAATGTCATCAGCGAAGCGGAGGTGGTGTAGTTGCCAACCATCTATCTTCACTCCCATTCCTTCCCATTCTAATTGTCGCATGATGTTCTCGAGGGTGGCACTGAAGAGTTTTGGTGAAATGGTATCACTCTGTCGAACCCCTCTTTTCAGATTAATGGTCACTTCTTTGTAGAATGGTGAGATCCTGGTGGTGAATCCGTAATACAGCTCACGAAGGATCTTGATGTATTGGGTTTGACTGCTTCAGTCTGCACAGAATCAAAGGCTTTCTGTAAATCAATGAACGTGAGACAGAGCGGCATCTTGTACTCCCTACAAACCTCGATGAGCTTGGTTACTGTGTGGATATGGTCGATTTTGCTGAATCCTTTCCGGAAGCCTGCTTGCTCGCATGGTTGTCCTTCATCTAGTGTTCTGCTAATCCTGTTCAGGATGACTTGGGTAAACAGCTTGTAGATGCGGACAACAGGCAGATGGGGCGATAGTTGCCGATGTCGTGAATGTCTCCCTTCTTGAACAGTAGAATTGTCCTGTGTTTTTCCATTGGGAGGGCACCTTGCATTCGGACAGGTAGCTTGTGAAGAGCCGAGCTAGTGTATTGATGAGTACCGGACGGCAGATTCTTCAGGTGTTCGGGTCTGACTTTGTCTGGGCCTGGTGCTGTTCCCTTTTTACCAACGAGATAGCATGTCGGATTTCAGAAGGGAGAACGTTGGGAATGACATATCCATCTTGTGGAATTTGGTATGTGGGCAGGTGGATGTGGCTATCAAAGAGATTTGAGTAGAAGTCATGGATAATCTCCATTGCCTTTCTGGAAGATGTGATAGATCCATCAGGGCATCAGAGGGCAGTCATCTTGATCTTATAGTTGGCGAAGGACAGGCGGGCTATGCAAATTCTTTTCCCTGCTTCTGCTGCATCTTCCAGTATTTCTGCTCTTCTGTCTTTGAGGTATTCTTCTTTATCGCTTCTCTGCACTGTTTAGCAAGCTTGGACGTTAGCATTTGGTCTCCTGAGGCTCACGCCTTGCCACATTGGCGAATGAGCTCGAGAGTTTCTGAAGACAAGCGTTTTTTTTGTGTCTTTCTCTCTCTCAGCATTCTTCGCACAATCATGGAGTCGGTTGTATTCTTCATTGATGTCGTCAATGATGGTATCGTCCCATGTTGCTGCAATGGTGCCAAAGAGTACCCAGTTGGTGGTTGTTCTGGGAGTTCTCTTCTTAAACTTTGCAACCTTTTCTCCCTGTTGCGGGAAGTAGAATTTTGCACGGAAGGAGACAGTGGTCCAATCCTGTTTGGAATTTGGGGACGACAGCTACATCGGTCAGACAAAACCGTCGATTGAAGAAGATGTGGTCAATTTGATTGTGGAACTGTCCCCAGGAGATTCCCATGTCCAACGTTTTGCTTCAGCTTTCTCACCCTGTTCGTCCATTCTAGGCCATGGGTCCCAATGTGGAGTTCTTCAGCCGATCTTCTTGGTCCTATCTTTGCATTAAAATCACCGACTATAATCTTGTAGAAGGTGTGGTCTTTTTTTATAGAACTTCTCCAATCCCATGTAGAATTTCTCAATTTCATCTTCTTTGTATGTGGATGTTGGTGCATAGACAATAAAGATAGAAATTGCTGGCAGTGGGCCACATCTCTTCAAGGGTAATCGTCCTATTCGCTTTGTTAGGCATTCAAATGAATCAATGTTTACGGCCATGTTCATGTTGACAAGGATACCAACGCCACCAACTCCTCTTTCATCACATGTTCCAAGGGAACAATTCTTCTCCAGTGTAAAATAAAGCATGATGCAACTGGCGCCTCCTCGTCTCAGTCAGATCAATGATGTCGTACTTGATCTTTTGTGCTTGCAGCATCAGATCCTCAATATATGCTTCCGATGCCAGCGTACATGCATTGAAAGTACAGACAGTCATTTTAGTCCTTCTTTGTTTTGGCAGCCTAGGATGGCCATGAAATTTTATCAGGCACTGCTTGTTTGCCTTTCTTACTGCTGCCATATTAAGGGCTTTTTTGGGGTCAGGAAAATAAACATTTCTGTTACTGGATTTGGCATATCGAACACGCATCGGACAGCTTGCCATGCTCTGCCATGCGGGAGCTATATTCTCATTACTTTGTGGGGCTCTCTCCAAGGAGTGGGTAGAATATTTATGGTAATTTGGAGGTAAATCGCATGGCTGCTGTGCACATACATGCACAAGGGAAAGAAACAAGGGATGAAGCCTTGCATAACTAAGTGCCCTTGTCTTTTGTAGTCAACCAGGAGAATTTTGCTAAAGGGGAAGGAGTATGGTATTGACTGAACAGGAATCTATTTTTAGATCTATTCATTTGCTTCTCTTTAGCGTCATTACAACTTTAACTTATACCAACATTGTTTCCAAGGAAGCACTGACTAATGTCTTCCTTGAACAAATAAAACAGAAATGAGGCACATTGTAGATGAAGATTACAGTACCTTAATCATTTTCAAGATGGGTCACTGTTTAATAAATGGTGTCCCATGAATAAGGGTGTGCACTTTAGATGCAATTCAGCAGAGATGCTCAAGATAGATTTGAGTAAATGATCAGATTCAATGATGTTATTTTTTGGGAGTCTGTTTAATTTACTCTTTGACTGAATTTAAGCAGTCTAAACGTTTTCTTTTATATTAAATTAAAATATTACATTGTCCAACATAAAAGGATAATATTCATTTGTAGGAGAAGTATTAATTTAAGTCAAATAAACTATAAAATAGTAAGCATGAGCCGAAGCGATAGCCCAGTGGGTAGGGCATTTGCCTTGCACACGGCCGGCCTGTGCCAGCCCAGGTTCGATCCCCGGCATCCCATATGGTCCCCGAGCACTGCCAGGAGTAATTCCTGAGTGCTGAGCCAGGAGAAACCCCTGAGTGTCGCCGGGTGTGACCCAAAAAAGAAAAAAAAATGGTAAGCATGAGATGTTACACATGCATGTGGCATTTAGAATAACTGGATGAGGCAATGTAATGTTTTAAATGGGAATTCCCAGACCAACTGTAGCCCCAAAGTCTTGGAGTATATGGAAAAAAGAGAGTGGAGGGCTGGAAAAAGAGACAGATAAGCAATGAGGGACAGGATGGGTATTCAGGTAAAAAGGTGGTGTTAAGAAATGAGTGAAGGGGCCGGAGCGATAGCCCAGCGGGTAGGGGCGTTTGCCTTGCGTGGCCGGCCTATGCCGGCCCAGGTTCAATCCCCAGCATCCCATATGGTCCCCGAGCACCGCCAGGAGTAATTCCTGAGCACAGAGCCAGGAGTAACCCTTGAGCATCGCCGGGTGTGACCCAAAAAGCAAAAAAAAAAAAAAAAAAAAAAGAAATGAGTGGAAATGAGTGAGAAAGATATCGACAAGCATCAAATTATTGCATTCATTTGTGGGATATAAGAAAATATAGTGTGACACTAATACCTAGGAGAGTAGAAGCAAAGGGACTTCCGAACCAGTAAATGGTTGGAAGCTTACCATAGATGAATGAAGCTAGGATAGAGAATGGTTTACTATGACAATGAGCTAGAAATGATCATTCTGAATAAGAACCAAGTGTTGAAAGAAAGAAAAACATGATAACCTTTGGTAACTGTGTTACAAACCATAATGCCAAAAGGAGAGGAGACAGGGAGAGAGAAAGAGGGAGAGAGAATGAAGAGAGAGAAAGAGAGAGAGAGAAAGCGCCTGCCATAGAGACAGACTGAAGGGAGGGTACTGAATGGAGAGAAACTGGGGGAAATGGTGATGAGAAATGCACACTGGTGAATGGATGGTGAACATTTTATCACTGAAACTGAATCATTAACAACTTTCTAATTGTCTATCTCACAGTGAATACAAAATTAAAAATAAAAGGAATGATAGACCCAAAAATTCAAACCACAGAGTCAACAACATTGAATGAAATCAAGAGACCAAACTTTAACAACCAAACTCCGAAAGGTGCTTATTAAGGGAGCAGGCTGTGGGGGTTGTTGGGGGAGTTTATGGGGAGTAAGGATGGGAGGATAGAAGGAAACCTGTGAACACCGATGGAGGGAAGTTGACACTGGTGGTGGATTGGTTCTGCAATATTGTATGTCTAAAACTCAACTATGAAAAATTTTGTAAATCATGGTGCTTAAATAAAAAATATGATTTAGAAATAGTACTCAAATTGCATGGATTATTCAAACTACGTTATGCTACTAAGAAATTTCACAGGTCTATCTTGGGCCATCCTTTATGGATAAAAGGTAATTCTGTACAAGTGATTTGAAATCAACTGACTAGTCTTATATAAAAATAATATATAATTCACACCATGTAATAACTATATTGGGATATCTACAGCCCTGTAATATATGCCTCAAAGAAAGGCGGAAACTTAGAGATTTCTAGTCATAAAAGCTCCTGTGCTTCTAATCACAGATACACCCGATACACCCGGCAGAGCAGACACCAGCTTTCCCCCGTTTAACTCCCTGCATCCCATGGACTACAAGAACGACTTCCGACCTGAGTCTACCATCCCAATAGAGCCTCAGAAGAACCCAGAGAAACCCCACACCTTGCTGGCAGTGATCTTCAACATCCACACTCCGCAACTTGTAAAATCTCCACCCAAGAGATTAAGCCAGTCTCCAGTCCGGCTTGTCAGAAACCCAGCCTACAAGGACCCACCCTTCAGAGACCTGCCCTTTAGTGGAGAGTATTTCAAGCCCAGGAATGCTTGATCCACAGACACAGATACACCCGGCAGAGCACACCAGCTTTCCCTGTTGACTCCTAATTACCATGAATATTCTACACCCCTCTGTGAGAGCCCCACAATATAATGAGAATATAGCACCTGTTGCAGGACTCCTAAGGGCCGCTGCATCTGCTCTGGATTGCCTCCCGCAAATCACTCCGTAGATAAGGGGGTAGTCTAAATGTGGCAGTTTATCCAACCATGTATGCTGTACTAGCTGGTATAAATATTCTCCCATGCTATCACAATCATCGTGGGACTAGCTAGATCTTACTAGCATATTAGCCTGGCCACGTAAGGGACACCTAAGTAATTAGACCAGAGAGAAATGCTGTTTGCTTCCAAACAAACAAGCATGGCTCCCTGATAAAATATAAAACTACAATGAAGTAGAGGAGACTTGTGAAGGCTTGGAGAAATATTTAACTGGCATCGGTGTTGGTCTTTGGTACAGTGACATGCCATCTCAGAAACCCCCCTTCTCTACATTTCAAAGGCCTTCCCGGCTCAAAACATTAGCACAGTAAAGGCCCTAGGTGAGATGCAGGGAGGGATTACCTGAGGGCATTGGACCCTCCCTGCTTTCCATAACAATGGGAGGAAGGTCTGAGTTGCAGGGGGTATAAACTTGCCGGTTCCCGCTCTCCCAGGCTTCTTCTTCCCTGTGGGATTTCGCCTTGTGAGCGTTTATTCCCCTTGGAAGTTTTACAAGTGGTGGTCGCCATCTTGGCCTACACGTGGCTGGGGTTCTAGCCTGGAATCCTAAGCATCGGGTTTTTCCTTTTGCTGACTTGTATGCCTGAACCTGTGATAAGTAAAGCCCTTTAAAACCGCATCGGATTCCTGAGTGTTCATCCATTCCTCGCCTGCTTCCGGAGGTAGAAGGGGAACTTCGCTTCCCGGCACTGTCGGGGACCCCGGCGGGGCGCCCCGACAAGCACCCACACAGCAGAGCCTGGCAAGCTGTCCTATGCATGTTTGATAAGCCAAAACCAGTAACAAAAATGTTTAGTTCCCTGACCCCAAAGAGCCCTTTAATACGGCAGCAGTAAGAAAGGCAACAAGCAGTGCCTGATAAAATTTCATGGCCAACCGGGGCTGCCAAAACTAAGAAGGACTAAAATGACTGTCTGTACTTTCAATGCACGTATGCTGGCATCAGAAGCATGTATGGAGGATCTGATGGTGCAAGCACAAAAGATCAAGTACGACATCATTGGTCGAACTGAAACGAGGAGGCATCAGTCACATCATGCTTTATTTGACACCAGAGAAGAATTGCTCCTTGGAATATGTGACAAAAGAGGCATAGGTGGCATTGGTATCCTTGTCAACACGAACATGGCAGTCAACATTGATTCATTTGAATGCCTAACAAACTGGATAAAATGATTAAACTTGAAGAGATGTGGCCCACTGCCAGCAATTTCTATCTTCATTGTCTATGCACCAACATCCACATACAAGGAAGATGAAATTGAGAAATTCTACATGAACTGGAGGAGTTCTATAAAAAAGACCACACCTTATACAAGATCATAGTAGGTGATTTTAATGCCAAGATAGGACCGAGAAGATCCGCGAAGAACTCCACATCGAGACCCATGGCCTAGAATGGAATGTACAGGGTGAGAGATTATCTGAGTTCATCGTGTCCACCAAGAACATTCATGGGAACTCACAGTTCCAGAAGGCTGAATCGAAACGTTGGACATGGGAATCTCCTGGTGGACAGTTCCACAATGAAATTGACCACATCATCTTCAATCGACGGTTTTGTCTGACCTATGTTGCTGTCATCCCCAAATTCCAAACAGGATCGGACCACCGTCTCCTTCATGCAAAATTCAACTTCACACAATGGTGAGAAAAGGCTGCAAAGTTTAAGAAGAGAACTCCCAGAACCACCACCAACTGGGAACTCTTTGGCACAATTGCAGCAACATGAGAAGATACCATCATTGACGACATTGATGAAGAATAAAACCGACTGGTTCAGCACCTCCATGATTGTTCAAAGAATGAAAGAAAGAGAAAGACACAAAAGGATGCCTGTCTTCAGAAACTCTCAAGCTCATTCGCCAACGTGGCAAGGCACGAGCCTCAGGCGACCAAATACTAACATCCAAGCTTGAAAAGCAGTGCAGAGAAGGGATAAAAGAAGACCTCAAAGACAGAAAAGCAGACATACTGAAAGATGCAGCAGAAGCCGGGGAAAAGGTTTCGCCCCACCCGCCTGTCCTTCGCCAACTATAAGACCAAGATGACTGCCCTCCGATGCCCTGATGGATCTATCACGTCTTTCAGAAAGGCAATGGAGAAGATTATCCATGACTTCTACTCAGATCTCTTTGATAGCCATGTCCATAAGCCCACATACAAAATTCCACAGGATGGATATGTCATTCCCAATGTTCTCCCTTCTGAAATCCGACATGCCATTTCATTGGTAAAGAAGGGAACAGCACCAGGCCCAGACAAAGTCAGACCCGAACACCTGAAGAATCTGCCGTCGGTACTCATCAATACACTAGCTCGGCTCTTCACATGCTACCTGTCTGAATGCAAGGTGCCCTCATAATGGAAAACCAGCAAGACAGTTTTGTTCAAGAAGGGAGATTCACAACATTGGCAACTATCACCCCATCTGCCTGTTGTCCGTCATCTACAAGCTGTTTACACAAGTCATCCTGAACAGGACTGGCAGAACACTAGATGAAGAAAAACCATGCGAGCAAGCTGGCTTCCGGAAAGGATTCAGCACAATTGACCATATCCACATGGTAACCAATCTCATTGAGGTTTTTAGGGGAGTTTAAGATGCCACTCTGTCTCACGTTCATTGATTTAAAGAAAGCCTTTGATTCTGTGAAGACTGAAGCAGTCATCGAAGCCCTAGCCAAACAGGGTGTTCAAACCCAATACATCAAGATCCTGCATGAGCTGTATTATGGATTCACCACCAGGATCTCACCATTCTACAAGGAATTGATCATTGATGTCAAAAGAGGGGTTCGACAGGGTGATACCATTTCACCCAAACTCTTCAGCGCCACCCTCGAGAACATCATGCAACAATTAGAATGGGAAGGAATGGGAGTGAAGATAGATGGTCGGCAACTACACTACCTCCACTTCGCTGATAACATCGTTCTAATAACACCAAACGTTAGCCAAGAGGCACAAATGCTGGCTGACTTCGACCGAGAATGTGGAAAGATAGGTCTACAGCTGAATCTAAAGAAACAATGTTCATGAAAAAATGAACTAGTTCAAGAGGCCCCATTCACTCTCAATGGAACAGACATCTCTGAATGCAGCAGTTATGTGTACCTAGGTCGAGAAGTCAACATGATGAATGACCTAAAAACCTGGCTGCGCAGGAAGAATAGAGGGCATGGAATTCCTTCAAAGGCATAGAAGAAATAGCTAAAAGGCAAAGAACCCCGGCTCTGGGCACATCTCTTTGACTCCACCATTCTCCCTGCATTAACATACGCCTCAGAGACCTGGGCCCTACTAAAGCAGGATGAGATTGCTATTCGTGCCTCCCAGAGAGGAATCGAAAGAGCTATGCTTGGAATATCACACCTCACTCAAGTGAGAGCAGGAATCCTGAGTTCTGACCTCCGTCACTATTCCAGAATCAGGGATACTCTCTCGTTTGCCAAGGCATCAAAAATCAGATGGGCTGGATATGTAATGTGATTTGGAGATGACCACTGGACTAGAGCCATTACTGACTGGATCCCACGGGATGTCAAAAGATAATGTGGCTGCCCACCTACATGATGGTCAGACTTCCTTGTAAAGACCCTGATTGAACAGTTTGAGGCTCTTCATACTCCCTGAATCAACCAGATGCCATTGGGCTACATTGGCACATGATAGGGTCCAATGGAAATGTTACTGGCGCCCACTTGAGCATATCGATGAATAACGGGATTCAAGTGATCAAGTGATCAAGTGACCAAGTGTACTTCTAATCATTTGGAGAGTTATGATTCAATAATTCTTATTTTAGCTTCTTATTTGAGCAATATCATCTGAGTCTCTAATATAGGTGAAACAATGCTTACCAGACTGTACAAAAGAAGTTTCTGTATTATGAATTAAAATATTAATAAAATGACTGGAAAGATAGTACAACAGGTAAGGTGATTGACTTATATGTAACAGACTTCTGTTCAATCCCCAGCACCGTTTATGTTCCCTTGAGCAGAGCCAAGTAGTGAGTCCAGAGCACTGCTATGTGTGGACCCCCTTTAAAAAGAAAAAAGACAAAACAAATAAAAACTTAAAAAAAACCAAAATGCTAAAGATATTTCACAACTAGAGAGAACATTTTAAAATGTTATAGTTGCCTCAAAAAAGTTTCCTGTTCAGCTCTTGTAGGTAAAAAAAAATGGAGGCAGTAAAATCAATTCTATTTTACAATTCCTTGCTGTATCTCAGAGCAAAATTCAAGATAGCGTATCCAGCTTCTAAGAAGTTTTCTGGATAGTAACGGGATTAAGGCACATACCTTGCATGCGGGTCTGCCCTTGCTCATCCCCAACCCCCACATATGGTCCACAATGCACTACCAAGTTTGATCCATAAGCACAGAGCAAGTTATTGTGCCCCCAAAACAAAACATAAATATAATAAAAAGTCTTCTTTATTGTCCTAAATACTAAAGAGAAAAAATAAAATATGGAGAGAGAGAAAAAACCCTCAGAAGACTTTATTTTAATTCATATTTTACTTCTCTCTCAATGAAAGAGATGCCTCTCTGCTTTCCTAATGGAATGGGATAAAGAGAGCATCCTAGATTGTAATTATTAATGATTATTACTGCAAATTTTTTTTGTTGGGAACTCTTTTCACACCAAGCTCTGGGAACAATCTCATCTCTTCAATCACCACTCTGAGATACTGTCAAATGTGCTTCGACATTTGTAAAGTACCTCATTTACCTTGCTGTGCCAGGTGTTAAGTAGATTTATTAAGGTGAGGGAGAAAAAGAAATTGAAGTTAAAAAAAGTATTTTTCTTTCAAGGCACAAGAAAAGTCAATAATTTATTTACTGATATCTCTAGAGAAATAATTTATGTTCATTCTATCACATCTATGTAACTTATTCATTGACATAACAAATTACCCTCAAATTTTATAGTGTAAAAGCAATGAACACTTCATAATGCCAATGAGTTCTGATTGTCAACAATCTGAGGAGGAGCATCACTAGATAGTTCTGGCTCAGTGTTTCTCATTATTTTATAGTCAAGTTGTTAGATGGAACTCTAATCAGCACAAATCTGCCTGATACAAGAGAATCTGTTTCCAGCATGATCTGTGTGGTTGTTGGGAGGTCTTACTTTCTTAACTAACTGCTGTCCAGAGGACGTCGGCTCCTTTGCTGCTCATAGAACATGAGAGCTACTCATATGGCTGCCTTATCCCTCCACCAAAAAGAGATCCAAGAGAGAAGTGAACACACAAAAAGAAGACGCAACCTTTTGTAATCTATCCAGACTTGTATTACCAACATTTCCTGCTACTGTTCACATAGACAACCCTCTTAAAATATGGTAGAGGACTGACTACACAGGGAAATATGGTAGAGGACTGATTACAAAGGGAAAGATTTTCAGGAGACTAGATTTGGGGACCCCTTATTGAAAACTTACATAGTTTACATCTTTGTTTTTGATTCCGTTTCTTCCAAAGGCAAAATCAATTGTTACAGGGATCACAAACGTTATTTTGATTGACTCAAAAAGCCTGATCAGTAAAACCTGTAAAAAAGAAAATGTTGCATAGTTGCAAAGAAAGTTCTCCCAGTGTTCACAGACATTTACAGAATTATGATCACTGCTCTCTTTCTAGACCATTAGGGGGACCCTGTTGCAAACCTTTTTGTGTCTCACCGCAGCTTTTCTTTGACACAAAATATGCCTTTACAAAATTCTTACTGGACCTGCTCTTGCTGCACCAGAGTGGTTCCTGTGAATTTCCACTATCTTCTTTTCCACTATCTTCTTTGTTTCTGGGTCATTCAGGCTTCTTAAACCAATCTTGGGCCACTTGTCTGGATTCCCCTTTCAGCTGATTGACAAATGTTGCTGCCAGCTCTACATTGCTCAATGCAATAGAAGGCACAAACAGTAGTTTAAATGTGTTTATACCCTCAGGGTGGAGCTCTGCTGGACTTCAACAGCTGCAATGGGGACAGGAGCAGGGACTAAAAGCAGGGAAGGAAATATTGGTAAAAGCTATTTCTGGTCTCATCAATCTGATATTCTGAACCAATAGCTACCCTTTGGGCCAATTTTCAGACATAATAGAACTGAACTCTAAGAGTCTCTTTGCTGTATACTCCTGAGTCAGGAACTTGAGAGGGAAAGCTGAAGTTAAAATTTGGGCGAATTTCCTGTCTGTGCAGCAAGCTCTGGCTGTCTCTATTGTGCAATTGGGTATCATTTTAAAGGTAGCCATCCCATAACACCATGTTCAAAAATCCCTGTAAGAAAACAATACTGGCCGAGCACAAAAATAATTAGTGGCTCATTGGGTAGACTGTGGGCACAAAGGAAACCAATCACAAATCTTTCATCTTTCACCCAGAATTGACTTTGAAGGAAATCTGTGCCCTCTCTTTATTTGTGAAATGCACATAACTACATTAGTCAGTTACATCTTTACTCATCTGCAATTCTGACTCACCAAACTTAGAGTGTGGTGAGAAAGATAAGTGTTGGCAGAAGGTAGATCTAAGGATATGCGGAAGGAAGGTCTGATGGATACTGCCTGTTAACAGATACACAGGGACTTCCGGCAGACAGTCTCCCCAATAGAGTTAGTATGTAGAAATCCCTAGTGAAACTGTTTATCAGCTGCAGGTATACCCAGACAAGGCTATCCTAGGTCATTTCTCTGCACATTTCCCTGTTGGCTATAACTAGTCCAAGATGGAGTCTAATGGACTATGCTTAAAGTTAGGAAGAAAACAGGTTTTTCTTGTTCTTCTGTCTGACACGTCCTTGCCATCATTGGCTAGTCCTGAAGGCTGCATTAGCAACTGTAATGCTTTCTTTTGTTCATCTCATCTTACCTAGATAGCACCCCTGCAGGTTTTTGGTTCCTGGTTGTCTCCTTCCTATTATTCCTAAGTCCTATTCAATGAATGTGAACTGTCTTTGTAATGTAAACCATACAAACTTTAAGCTGTATTGCCTTTGAGATGGGGGATAAGAGAGTTGGGGTCTGTGTGGAGGTAGTCAGTCAGTTCGGTCAGTCAAATGAGTTAGTTCAGGTCAGCAAGCTCCTGCCTTGATGCGAACTGCTGCCCCTCCGGCTGGTGATTATTAAAAATATTAGTGGAAATACGTCGTGTTCCTGGTGTCTCATCTCTGCGCCTCCGACCCGACAGGACATTCCTGCTTCAGATAAGACAAAAAGGGTTGGCTGCTCGCAAGGTGCCAGGGGTGAGCATAACCTATGGCTTTAACTATTCCTAAACCCAGAAGTGACTGAACTTTTGGAACTGCACCAAGTCATGATCCCACCAAGTCAGGTACACCAACACTGGAAAGTGTTGCGTCATGGGTGGTATTCACTCACAAGGCCACACTTTAATCTTCCCTTCCATATTGCATTGAACCAACATCTTTGGTTCTTTTACTGGATTCTCACAATGGTATCCTATCTCACGCAAACTACATTGAGCAAACAGACTATTCAACATACCCCAAAGAACAAAAAACATGCTGAGCACAAGAATCAGTACCATCCACATCTAAAATTAGCAGTAAGTTCAATCTTAAGAATACATCAAGACTAAGAACACATTACCCTCCCTGAAGATAGGATTACTTTATAATATAAAGAGAACATATTTGAGGTGCAGCCATCCACTTTGGTGGGAGACTTGGGCCCTATTGCATGGTCGGAGTTATGATCAGAGCTAGAGGTCTGGGAATCCCAATATTTGGGAATGGCAGAGCTTGTTTTATTATTGATAATTAGTAAAAGCCTTTTTAGAACTGCACTGGATTTGATGAGGAAATAGAAACAGTAATTAAAAGTCTTCCCAAACACAAAAGCCCAGGTCTAGACGGATTCCCTAGTGAACTCTACCAAACCTTTAAAGAGGACCTACTGCCAGTCCTTTTCAAGCTCTTCCAGGAAATAGAAAAAACAGAAACACTCCCAAACAGCTTCTAAGAGGCACATATCACCCTGATACCAAAGCAGGGAGAGACAACACAAAGAAAGAAAACTACAGACCAATATCCCCGATGAACACGGATGCTAAGATCTTCAACAAAATACTAGCAAACAGAATCCAAAGACTCATCAAGAAGATTATACATCATGACCAAGTAGGATTCATCCCGGGTATGCAAGGATGGTTCAACATTCACAAGTCAATCAACATAATGCATCATATCAATAAGAGAAAAAATAAAAACCATATGACCCTATCAATAGACTCAGAGAAAGCATTTGACAAGATCCAGCACCCGTTCATGATTAAAACCCTCCAGAAAATGGGAATTGAAGGGACTTTCCTCAAGATAGTTACAGCCATCTACCAAAAGCCCACAGCAAGCATCACTCTAAATGGGGAAAAGTTGAAAGCCTTCCCCCTGAGATCAGGGACAAGACAAGGTTGCTCCCTCTCACCTCTTTTATTCAATATAGTACTGGAAGTACTTGCCTTAGCAATCAGAGAAGAAAAGGACATCAAGGGCATCCAGATAGGCAAGGAAGAAGTGAAACTATCATTATTTGCAGATGACATGATATTATACCTAGAGAACCCTAAACACTCTAGCAAAAAACTTCTAGAAACAATAGACGCATATAGTAGAGTGGCAGGATACAAAATCAACACCCAAAAGTCGGTGGCTTTCCTATATACAAATAACAAAAGAGAAGAAAGGGATATTAATGAAACAATTCCATTCACAATTGTGCCACAGAAAATCAAATACCTAGGAATCAACTTGTCCAAATGTGTAAAGGACCTGTACAAAGAAAACTACAAGACATTGCTCCAAGAGATAAAAGAGGACACAAGAAAATGGAAACATATTCACTGCTCATGGATGGGGTGAATCAACATTGTCAAAATTGTAATACTCCCTAGAGCTCTGTACAGATTCAATTCAGTCCCTATAAGGATACCCATGACATTCTTCAAAGAAATTGACCAAACACTCTTGAAATTTGTATGGAACAATAAACCCCCAAGGATAGCTAAAGCAATCCTTGGGGAAAAAAAAATGGGAGGCATCACCTTTCCCAACTTCAAACTGTACTACAAGGCAGTAGTAATTAAAACAGCATGGTATTGGAATAAAAACAGACCTGTGGACCTATGGAATAGAATTGAGTATCCTGACACCCAACCTCAAACAAATGATCATTTAATCTTTGTTAAAGGTGCAACGAGTCTAAAATGGAGTAAGGAAAGCCTCTTCAACAAGTGGTGTTGGGAAAACTGGGCAGCGACAAGTAAAACAATGAATTTGGACCTGTGTCTAACACCATGCACAAAAATCAGATCAAAATGGATTAAATATCTCAATATCAGACTTGAAGCCATAAAAGTACATTGAAGAAAATATAGGAAAAACCCTCCACGACATTGAAGCTAAAGGCATCTTCAAAGGTGAAACATCAATAACAAAGCAACTAGAAGAAAAGATAAACATATGGGACTACATGAAACTAAAAAGCTTCTGCACCTCAAAAGAAACAGTGACTAAGATACAAAAGCAGTCCACAGAATGGGAAAGAATATTCACCCAATACCCATCTGATAAGGGGTTAATATCCAGGATATATCAGGCACTGGTAGAACTTTACAAGAAGAAAACAAACAACCCCATCAAAAAATGGGGAGAAGAAATGAACAGAAACTTCAGCTAGGAAAAAATTCAAATGGCCAAAAAAACATATGAAAAAATGCTCATCATCACTAATCATCAGAAAGATGCAAATCAAAACAACAATGAGATACCACTTTACACCACAGAGACTGGCACATATTCAAAAGAGCAAGAACAACAAGTGCTGGCATGGATGTGGGGGAGAGAGGGGACACTCATCCATTGTTGGTGGGAATGCCGGCTGGTACAGCCTTTCTGGAAAACAATATGGACATTCCTCCAAAGACTAGAAATTGAACTCCCATTTGACCCAGCCATACCACTCCTGGGAATCTACTCTGGGAAACCAAAAATACACAGCGGAAACACCATCCCTACTTTTATGTTCATAGCAGCATTATTCACAATAGCCAGAATCTGGAAGCAACCAGAGTGCCCAAAAATCAATGACTGGATAAAAAAGCTTTGGTACATCTACACAATGGAATACTATGCAGCTGTTAGGAAAAATGAAGTTATAAAATTTGCCTAGAAATGGATGGACATGGAGAGATTATGTGGAGCGAAACTAGCCAGAAGTAGAGAGACAGATACGGAATGACTGCATTTATCTGCATAACATATATATATGTACATATTATGATACCAATATCCAAATCAAGTGAAACATATATCAGGAGGTCTTGTCAAAGGTGGAAATTATCACAAACGTGTGGGAGTCAGAGGCTAGGTAAGACAGAAAATGAAACAGTGTGCTAACAATTGTCGAGGGTACTAATGCCAACCTAGAACTGAGCATTAAATAGAGGCAAAAAGATACACATGACAACCCTTTAATGTATGTTCTGTAATCCATAGTCTGGAGGGAAAGAAAAGCGAAAGAGAGAGAAAGGGAAAGAAATAAAGAACCTGCCATAGAGGAAGGCTGGGGGAGGGGGAGGGAGTAGGGTACCGCGGACGTTGGTGGTGGGAGATGGGCACTGGTGGCGGGATGAGTGCTGGAACACTGTATGACCAAAACCCAAATATGAACTTTTTTAGTTGTATATCTTTGTTATTGTAAAAATAAAAAATTTAGAAAATAAATAAATAAATAAATAAACAAATAAATATTTCCAGTAAAATAAAAAAATAGAAACAGTGGTACAGATATCTAAGAAAATACAAGAGGATATGAAAAAAGCAGTAGAACAGGCAAGCAATAAAATACAGATGGGAAAGACAGCAGAAATAAGAAAGCTACAAACAGAAATGGCATCAATAAAAATCTTGGTACATGAAATGAAAAACTGCAATGGGTGCTCTCAACAGTATAATAACAGCTGCAGATGGAATCAGTGAGAATGAGGATAAAGAAAATGAGACCAGGGTCCAGAGTGATAGCACAGAGGGTAGGGTGTTTGACTTGAATGCAGCAAACATGGGTCATGTCCCTGGCATCCCATATGGTGCCCCAAGCACCGACAGGAGTAATTGCTGAGTGAAGAGCTAGGAGTAACCCTTGAGCATTACTGAGTGTGACCCAAAACAAAAAAAAAGAGAGAGAGAGAGACTAAAAACCTAGCTTGGCAGTATGCTAGAGAACACTAGATGAATTAGTTCAAGAGAAACAGCATAAGAATCATCGGAGTCACACCGGACAGGAAGGCAACCCCAAGAGGTATGAACAGTTAATGACATCATTGCTTAAAAGTGTCCAGAGATAAAGGATGCAGGAATCAGATCCAAGAAGCCTGAAGGGTACCAGCCAGAAGAGACCCTAATAAAAAAGACTTCAAGACATATCCTAACCAGAATGGCAAATGCCTTAGATAGAGACACAATACTACAAGTGGCAAGATCAAAAAATGAACTTTCATACAATGGAGCATTCCTTCAAATTTCAGCAGACACATCAGATGAAACCCTCTGAGCTTGAAGACAGTGGTGGGATATAGAGAGAGCAGCAGCAGGAGGAGGAGGAGGAGAAGGAGAAAGAGAAGAAGGAGAAGAAGAGGGAAAGTGATGTGCCATAAGGGCAGGAAGGGAGAGGTGTGAGGGGAAGCTTGAGACTTTGGTAGTGGAAATGTGCCCTGATGGAGATATGGGTGCTGGAACACTATATGACTGAAATCCAATCATGAACACCTTTGTAACTGTCTAGTTCATGGTATTTAAAATGACAAAATGTTTATTTTAAAGTTCACAATAGAGTTCAACAGTAGAATAACAGCTGAGATAGAATCAGTGAGAATGACTATTTAAAAAAATGAGACCAGGATCCAGAGTGATAGCACAGGGTAGGGCATTGCCTTGAATGTGGACAACCTGGGTTAGGTCCCTGGCATCCCATATGGTGCCCCAAGCAACAAAAGGAGTTAATTCCTGAGTGCAGAGCCAAGAGCACTGGCTCTGCAGCACTCAGGTTCCAGAGTGATAGTAAAGCAGGTAAGATGCTTATCTTGTGTGCAGATGACCTAGGTTCAATTCCCTAGCACTGCTTATGTACCCAGCGAACAGTCAGGAGTGATCCCTAATAACAAAGCCAGGAACAAACCCTGAACACTGCCAGTATGGCAAGAAGGCAAGTCAGATAGGATAGAGAGATAGACAAAGGTAGATAGGCAGAGGAGAGGAGAGACAGACAGAGAGAGAGAGAGGGAGGAGGGAGGAGGGAGAAGGAGGAGAGAGAGAGGGAAGAGGGAGAAATAAACATTTGTCTGTAGCACTCTACCTTTCCCTGAACAAAACAGTATTTTTACCCCTGAGAAAAAGGGACAAGAGAAAAAAGTAAAACTTGCAAAGGATAATTAGAAGTAATCAAAGGGAAAGGAGAATTCCAATAGTGTTTGGAATTCTCCCAAAAAAGAGACACTATTGACAAAGATACCTAAATTAGCCAAGAATCAATTTTAGTTCAACATTTGGAAGCTGAATAGCAGGATAGAATTTTAAGACAAATTAAGAAAAGACTCTTCATTTCCTATGTAAAAATTACTTATGAGAACTATAAAACAATCATGAGAATAAGGAAAAAGAACAGAGCAGTGATAATACATAATACTGCAATGCATTGCAACTTCAATATGTGTCTCTACTTGTGCTACTTGAGTTATGAGTGTTAAGATCTGGGGTCATGGGTGAGTGAATATCACAGTTTTTATGGTTTATCACTCCTTAATCTGTGGAAACATTATTGATGAACATGTTATCTCTCAACATAAAGAAGAGACTGGGAAGAGACTCAATAACTATGTTCATGAATTACACTGCTATGTAAGGGAGTTTTCTGGCTATTTATTTATGCCACTTTCCCTCAAAGAAAAGTGCCTATTGTTTTTCGCTTGGTTTGGGAGCCATATCTTTTTTGCACTCAAGGCTTACTTCCAGCTCGGTAGGAAACCTGTAGTGCTGGGGGCCAAACCATGTCAGTCCCATGCAAGGCAGGTTCCTGTCATACTGTCTGTCCAGCCTCTGTATTTATTTTAAAGAATTTATAAAATACAACAAGGTACCATTAACTAGTTATGCAATAAAAAGTTAAAAACTAAATCTATGAGAGCACAATATTGAGCAAGGAACGGGAAAGAGATGAGCAGCTATAGATGGGCAACAAATGTGATTTAACTTCTAGAAGTCTTCCGGTTTATAAAGGGCAAAGTGGTCTCATTGCAGTTCCTGAAATAAAAATACTATTATCCCAGGACAAGTATAAGTAAAAATTTTTAAATTAAGATCAGCCTTCATGCCCCTGGAGAATTTACGTGAAATAAATTTCTCAGTAGCATTTGTATATTAAGATAACATGGTACTGAGTTCTTTGTACTGTTATTTTTCTCAGGGGAGAGCATGATCACAGTCTGTGACTACCACAAATTATGCAGTCGAGTCTTTCACTTTTAGGGAAATCGCAGGGGGTCAGCACATCTGGAATGTGATGGATAAGCCTCACCCTGGGAAAACCACCTTGGTAATCATGGTATCTCCCCTGCTGGACTGAATTTCTTATAGTAACTTCATCAGTTGCAATTTGGAGACAACCGCTGGACTAGAGCCGTTACCGACTGGATCCCACGGGATGTCAAAAAGATCTCGTGGCCGCCCACCTACAAGATGGTCAGACTTCCTTGTTAAGACCCTGAAGGAACGGTTTGAGGCTCTTCATATTCCTGAATCAACCAGATGCCATTGGGCTACATTGGCACGTGATAGGGTCCAATGGAAATGTTACTGGCGCCCGCTCGAGCAAATCGATGAATAACGGGATTCAAGTGATCAAGTGATCAAGTGAACTTCATCAGAGTCTGGTAGAGTCTTCCGTAGAAGTGTACATGATAGAAACTGCCTTAACTTCATTGCATTTCTCTGCACGCACGAAAAAATTGTTCACATTTCCCAGCCATGTAAGAGTAGGTTGAAGAGATGTGATTGTACTTTGGCCAGTGCAAAACTGTGTTCTCACTATAGACCCAGCATAACACATCCTTTTGATTTCTTCAGGCATGACCTACAAGAACATATTTTAGATGGAAGTAACACAGAGCATAATTCTGCATTCTTAGTGCAACAGAATCTCCAATGAGAGACAGCCTAAATAAGTTATATCATAATTTGAAAAAACCGTAATGTATCAATTTCCCTTACCTAAACAATAAACCTATATTATAATTCCAGTTAACCATTGATATTATATATATAGGCAAAAGTTAAAATCTTTATGATAATTTATAAACTGTATCTTTGAGATACAGTTCTCTGCAGATATTGTTTTTGTTAATAGGGTATTCATGAACATTGGAAAAGAAAAATTACTACGATGATCTTATCATCATATGAAATATGAAAAACTTAAAATGTGCAGTGTTCTATGTGACAAGCACTTATATAATGGCTTTTAATATATTCATGAGTTTTATCCTTATATTAATTCATTTAATAGTAAACATTATTTCTAATTTTCAAATAAGGAAATTGTAAAAGATAAGAGGCAAGTGACTTGTTCAGATTACTCATTAAAAGGTGACAAATTCATGTTTTCTAAAGATATGTAGAGGGTGATGTACATATGCTATGTATTTATTATTTATTTTATTTATTTATTTTTATTTTATTATTTATAAAAAAAAACAACCAGTTTCAGATATATCTAAGCCCTTCCTTACAATCAGCATGACCCACAAGTAATTTCTAGGGACACATTTATAGACTTTACAAAACACATTGATCAAGACAGAAAGAAAGAATGACCATAACTTCTAAAATTAATTAAAAGTAGTCTCAATTGTTATAGTAAATACTTGTGAAGGAATAAATGGAGCAATCTGATTCTGAGGGAAAACTGGCAACTCAAAATCTTCCAGTGTGATGTTTCATATGAAGTAATATTTTCACATGTTGTTCTTATTACCCAGAGGCATGAGTTTACCCATCACTGACAACTCAGACATTGTGTATTTACCAGCAAATAGTTTAGAAAATACCACTGTTTTGTAGCTACCAAACTGTTGCCAGGCAGCCTAGAGCAATGCCCTCTCAAATGCCAACCCACCCATACCAGGTGGTCCTTTGTCAGTTCCCTTAGTTTACTAAAAACTCAATAATTCAGTTCTGACACTCAAGTATAGGTTGTAAAATAACTTTTAAAAAAGAGTATCCAATAAATCCCCTAAATTTCTCAAAATTAAATTAAAAGCAAATAAAAAGCTACATGAGGGCAAAAAGAAACAATCAGCAAGAGCAACAACAAAGTTGTTCAGATGGGTAAACACAGACAGAGGTTAGAAAGAGACATATAGGTGGGGTCTAAAGAAACATCCTAAGGATCAAATAGCTAAAGGCAACAGAACCTAAGAATTAGTCACAGAACTGAGTTTCCCACAGGAACACTGAGCCACTGATGAAGTGGATGCTGTGGTGTTGGATTCTTGTATATGTGAAACCCTACAGTAACAGTACTGTAAATAAATCACTGTCTAAAACTGTTTAGACATGTGACTTATGATACTTCTACTAAACACCAATAAAACTATGCATTTTTTGAGGACTTATTCTTTTAAAATAAAGACCTTTTGGTGATTTGAAGACACTTTTTAAACCTGGACTAAGCAAGTAAATTACAGTAATTTTTCTTTTAACTATGAAGCCACCTGAAGCATTTGAATTAATACAAATAGCACAGTTTTTTATTTTATTTATTCATTTGTTTGTTTGTTTATTTGGTTTTTGGGTCACACACAGCAATGCTCAGAGGTTACTCCTGGCTCAAAACTCAGGAATTACTCTTGGCAATGCTCCGGGGACCATATAGGATGCCGGGAATTGAACCCAGGTTGGCCGCATACAAAGCAAAAGGCCTATCTGATGTGCTATCGCTCCTGCCCAAAGCAGCATGATTTTGACTTAACTTGATAATATAAAACAAAATAATCAGGGGTTATCGTAATGGAAACTGGTCCTTGGAGATTAGTAACATGGGGCATTGTACAATGGAATGAATGATCCTATTTTAACAAAATCATTTGTAGAAATCGTATTCCAGTGATGGTATTTAGTCATCAGTCCTTTGTAAAATAAGTAGTTTAAACCAATTCATTTCAGTGTAGGAGAGCTTGTACAGTGGGTGAGGAACTTTCCTGCCTACAGCTGACCCAATAACTCTCCCCTACATCTCATGTGGTCCCCCAATCCCACAAGGAGTAATCCCTGAGTGTAGGGCCAGAAGTAAGCCTTAAACAAAGCCGGTGTGGCTCCAATTTTTTTTTAAATCAATTAATTTCTGTCTTCTTCCTCCCCATCTCTCTTCAGTACCCTCTCTAACATGCAAATTTAAATGTAACAAAGCCCCGGTCATACACAACTCTCATGTCATTTGTGGCCACCAATCTACTAGAAAGCAGCTTACAGTCATCAATCCCACCCCATTTTCCCTAAACCTCACCAGACTTACAACTGCTGGATTTCATTTTTACCGTATTTACTAATATGCATATTATTAAAACCATTTATATATGTCACCTTAGTGCATGTCGTCACAGCATTCAGAATATTTTATAATTCTTTCAGTGAATTTTTCAGTGTTAAGACACTGCTGTTATCGTTTTTATAATTCTAAAATGCTTTACTTAATTAAATAGTCATGATTTAAAGGTTATTAACAGTGGAGTTCTAGACGTATAATATATCACCAATCTAGCATGAATCAGAGGAGAAATTGATAAAGGAGCAATCACCTTTTAAAAACAGTTCCTCAAAATAGCAGCTATATAGGAATCAACAAAAATGTGTAAGATCCATACAATACAAACTTTAAACAAAAGAGATAGTCTAAGACCTTGGGAAATGGAAAATATTCTATGCTCATAGATTACAAGACTCGGTATTGTAAAAGCGACGGTCCTACCTGAGCTATTACATAGCTATTACAAGACAGTATACCATTACCTAATTTGAAACTGTACTATAAAGCTTATTGACATTTTCTTATTCTTTTTACTGGAGCCGGAGCAATAGTACAGCTAGTATGGTATTTGCCTTGCATGTGGCAGCCCAGGTCTCGATCCTCGGCATCCCATATGCTCCCTCGGGCACTGCCAGGAGTAATTTCTGAGTGCAGAGCCAAGAATAACCCCTGAACATGGCCGGTGTGACCAAAAAAAGGCCACAAAAAATCTTTCTGCTGAGTTTATGGTACAACCCTCTCATCTCAACTCCTAAGTTTTGATCATTTACTCTTTAAAAGTGCTGTAATCAAGCCTGATGACTCTGAGGTCAAGGCTTTTGATTTGAATCCCAGTTCTACCAAATACCATTTCCATAACCATAGGAAAGGTCAATTGATAAACATATTCCTCTGTGTGCTCTTCTCTGTTTGCTCTTCTATAGAACAGTGTAATGGTAAAAAAACAGTCTTATCTGAAGTAGTTAAGAATTAAAATAATTCACATAAATATCTTAACATAGTACCTAGTAAATGAAAAGTATTCAATGGCAATTAAATTAAAATGAAATTATTTATGCTTCTTTTAGCTTCAGCTTGGTTCTCTTCCAGTAACATCTCCTTTTAAATAACCTCCCCAAAATGATAATTTAATGTTTCTTTGAAACTAATATATCTACAATAGTACAGAAGATAAGAAGCTTGCTTTGCAGTGATTCCCTGCATACTATATAGTTCCCTGAGCCCAACCAGGACTGAACCCTAAGCCCTAAGCCAAGAGTCAACCCTGAGAACAGTCAGGTGTGTTCCCCAAAAACAAACAAATTAAAAAAGATAATATAGCTACATTTCTAAATTAGACCTTTAATTTAGTAATATGTTCCATAAAACTAACTGTGGCATTTTTCTTTATATGCACCACAGAGGATAATCTACACGGACAACATTGAACACAGTATCTTACCCTCAGATTTTTCCCTTTCATCTTTCACCTCGGTACATAGAATCATCACCTCTTCTCTGCTCCAGATATATCACAGATGGCAAAAGATATTAAAAATCCAAATCATGGTGAATATTCAGTTCCTGAAATATTTTTTATATATTACTCCATTTCCACCCCATTCCCATAGTTATCACATTACATTCCTTGTATTACCTCAATAAATTTCTACTCAGTAATTTATGTCCCTCTAAATTATAATTATTTTTACCATAGTGGTAATTCTGATAAGGTTAATTTTACTCAACTCTATACACATTTAGAGATTCTTCAGTGAGTCATAATTTGATCTTTGAAAACAAATTTCTTTAGCCTTGACTTAGCACACAAGAGACTAAAGATATCTCTCCCCTCCCCCACTCCATCCATTCTCCACTACAGCTACCTGTAAACATATTGATTCTTACTGTACAATTTCTTCTGACATTCTTGCTATGGTTTCTGCCTAATTATAACTCTCATGTGCATTTTAAGATTCAGTGCACACCATCTCCTCTAGGAATTTTTTGACATCTTCCCTCCAAAGCTGGGCTTATTGTATGAGCCAAAACACACTATGTTTAATGATGACACAGTCTTTTTAATTTTCTGAGTATAAAAAAATTAGGTTTGATTTCCTAAAGCCTAGCAAACACGTAAGATGGTACATAAATGTATGATAAAGAATAAATCCATGATTCTAACAAATCGGTTGTGGATGACGGTGGGCAAACAGAGGTAATTCCATTTTAGAAAAGAAAATACAGGAAGTTAAAGTCAACATATCAGTCTTGGAAGCTCAAGACTCAGTGGCTTATAAAAATGTTTAGTTCTCATTCCCATATGTTCAACAAAAGCTAACACAGAGTCTGCCTATATTAGTCTTCTATTCATGAACTGTTTTGTTTATCTTAGATTTTACCTGATAGGAACTAATTTGAAGAAATACTGCCACTAAATCATCCCAGGTAGCCCAGTCTTCAGAGATCACTTGGAACCTTCTAGGAATTATGGTGGGCAGGTCCATGCCCTGCCAAAATGCCCAGCACCCCCAAACACTGAACATCACCCAGCATATAAACAGCCCAGCTTTTCGGATCTATGACTGATCTTGAAGAGATGCCAACCTAATGAATTATTCCAACCTAATGAATTATTTCTGTTCCGCAACACCTAGAGGGGATGGTTGCATATGTGGTTGTGCTGCATCTCCAAGTTTCACAGTACTGACAACCCAGTAGGAGCACATCAAATTAGGTTATAAAGTTGCTTAGTAGCCCACTAACTTCAATGAGAATAAATAATAACACAGAAGGCTCATCTAGCACCAAACATTTCAGTAAATCCTCAGACAATGACTTTAATAACATCGTTATGAGGTACAACAAATTTTGCAAATTTTCTTTTTTCTGGACTATTTTTTATAATTACAAATGCCATTTAGTCATACCAAGAAATATAAATTTTTTTTTTTCCTGCTAAGGTCGCAGGCTTATGGGTTGGCTGGGGAACTTGGTACATTGATAGAAGAAAGGTCACACTGGTAGCAGAATTGGCATTGGAACACTGAACACCTAAAACAACCGCATTATGAAGATAATTTTATAAACCAAGTGTTTAAATAAATTTTCAAACATAACATTTTTATTGGATAGAATAAAAACATTGAAGGTGACATCTCTCTTTGCTCAAAGAACTCAACAATGAGTATGATTGTGATTCATGTGAGCTTAATCAGACTTTCTTAACTAAGTTTTGTCAAATTAAATTCTTTTACGTTTTTGATACTGGGAGCAACTTTCCTTTCCCAGCCCTATAATTATATGAATTTATAAACTCTATAAATTCCTTTTATTTCTGATGGCAATTTGATGATTTATTATTCACTTTCATTTTATTCCTGTAGTATCTTGTCAGAAAGTAGCAGGAAACAATACAAATTACTAACATTATATTTTCCACCTCTTCCTCCAGAGATCAAATAAATAGGTACACTAACTCCATTCCAAATCATTAGAGGAAGCAATTTGCCATTTTTTAGCCTCTGATAATATAATTGCACCAACCTGCACCCAGCCACTGCCAATGACACATATTATAGACTTTAATGCAGCAATTTCCTCTTCATCCATAATATCTGTTTTTGTCACTGTGGACTATTATGCTCTAGGAACAAGCAACCTTAAATCGTTACTTTAAATTTTATTTCTCATTCACACGTGTAGTCAATGTGGGGTTGAAGGGTCAACTCTACATCACAATTCCTTGAGTATTCAAACTACCCAAGCAGGATTCAGCTTAACACTTGACTCCAAGATAGCTATGGCAGGAGTAAATGCATATCAAATGGAATTTCTTATATTAAATTTTACAAACATATTTTATAGTCAAGTCAAGTCATAAGTCTGTGGCTAGGAAGTACTACCATGTTATAGGGACAAGGATAACCCACATATTTGTCAATACATCTAGTTGAATGACAATCTCAGTAACATAGTCACAGAGGTGACATTAAATTTCAAGTGCCTGATTCTTCCTAGTATTTTTATTATGTCAATTATTTATATTTAAAACTACAATTAAATGAATCTAAACATGTAATTTTGAAAATGTAAAAAATCCTAAAATTTTCTGTAGCAGTTTTGCTACATATTAATTATAATATTATATATTAATTTTGTGTATAAATTGATATATATTCTATGCAGGTTTTGCTGTATATTTATTTTCCTAATGGAGTCTTATGTCAAAGAAATAAGCTAAAAACTAATGAGTTTCAACACTTAACAGAATTAGATCTCAAAATAAATTATTCAAATTTTCATCTAAAAGTGGCTTTTTCATTTTCTTCTTTTATCAGAATGTTTAGTTGGTATCTACACACATTTCTGTTTACTTGTGATCCCTTTCTTGTAGGTTTACCCAATATGCTATTTTTTTAAAGTTACAAACCCAGAGCCACTGCAGAGCCTGGCAAGCTACCCATGATATATTCAATATGCCAGAAACAGTAACAATAATGGAACTCATTCCCAATGAATGGAGAAGTTACTGGCGCCCGCTAAAGCAAATCGATGAACAATGGGAAGACAAGTGACAAGTGACACCAGTAAAGTTAAATTCAGATCTTCTTTTTTCTTTTTTTGAGGGAGTTTTGAGGACATGTCAGCAGTGCTTCGAGCTTAATTTTGGCTCTGTGTTCAGGGATCTCTTCAGGCAGGGGTCCCAGGACCATATGGAGTGCTAGGGATCAGTATTGCATCAGATATACACAAGACATGTGACCTACGATTGTACTGTAGCTCAGGCCCAAATAATGAGTCTTAATATAAGTCCCAAACCATTAACCATTATATGGAGAAAATATGTGCCTATATATATATATATATATATATATATATATATATACATATATATAACAAAAATACTATACTGTTAACCTATCATTCAAATTGAACTTAGCATCTTATAATAATGAATATATATATCAAAAAGGTCAGAAATATCTACCATAGACATAACACTTGATTACTATCTATGTCATTATATATTGCCTCTTTAAAAAAAGTTTTAATCTGTAAAATGAGGAAAATAAAATTAACTTAGAATTATTACCAAGTTGAAATAAACTATACCCTGCAATCCATTGGGTGAAAGAAGTGAATACAGACCTCAAACCAATACACAAAAGACAGACACAAGTCTTCCCTCCTGTTGACCTTATCAAATACATGAACACTCATCAACATAGCTGGAGCACAGCCTGGAGGAGACTCAGCTGGCTCTATCAAAAGGAGTAAAATAAGACCAGCCAAAGATCCAGCAAGCAAAGAACTAGGGCTCATAAACTCTGGGAACAAACTGGGCCTATGAACCTACATCCATGCTCAAGTATTTGTTGAATTTTACTTACAAAAACATTCAGTTCAAAAACCAAAGCATGGTGAGCAATTTCCAGACTGAGCACACAATGAGACCTGAAGACACTTAGCACTAATGTAATGGGAGGCCCTTTGGAGAATCTCTGTGTGCACATTCCCTACTCACCCACAGCTATTCTGCCAATTAGCTACTCCCGATTCAATTTCCACAAGGAATAAACATATTGGTAGAAAGACTTCTGAATAATTATCCCAATCAAAAGTTTCCAATAAACAAGCTCAACCTACGCTAAGTCCTAAAACAGATTTTTAATGTTCTCACTATTAAAGATGTAAAAAGAAATCTTCTTAACATTACAATCATCGAACATTGGAGGATATTTTCAGAAGGGAAGACACACATCATGGTTTTGATAAGAATGGAAATGATGCCAGAAGGAAAGAATCATTTTGAAGAATGCAATGAAAAATTTCTACAAACCTCAAGTCATCTTCAGCAATTCCAAGATGTGATGTATCAATTTCAAAATAAGAGATTTCTCCAAAAGGAAATTTTGTGGAAACTTAAATTCCTATATATTTAAAATATTTAAGTCAAAAACTCATATATGGTTTGGAAATGAAGTCAAATAAGAAGGGCTAATACCAACCTAGAACTGAACATTAAATACAGGCAAAAAATGCACATGATGGCCTCTAAGTGTCACTATCACTATCACTATCTTCCCGTTAATCATCTATTTGCTAGAGCGGGCACCAGTAATATCTCCATATGTCCCGTCTCATGCTAGTAGAACCCAAACACATCTGCCCACTCCAGGAAGATAAAGAGCCTCAAACCATTATATTAGGTCACAGGAATGACCTAATATAAATGTTACTGGTATTTGGCATATCAAATACTACACGAGCAGCTTGCCAGGCTTACCGTGCAGGGTGGCATACTGTTGTAGTCACCTCTAAATAAAGCATTTATTGATGAACCGCGCCAGCCGGGCTGTGATAGTCTGTTCTGCTAGGTGGAGTTGTGATGAGAGGGAAGTCCGGATGTGGAAAATAGCGGGCTCCATGGATGGGGAAGGGTGGTCTGGCTTGTTGTGAGGCTCAGCTGGGGTGGCAGGCCAGGGCTAGAACCCACCATGCCCCCGGGCGCCTCACGAGCAGCTGGGCACAGGGTGGGCAAGTCGCAGCTCTGCCCCATGTCTGAGAGTTCAGCATACCTGGGCCGGATTGAAAAAAAAACTGCTGCAGGGGTGGCTGTCAATGATCCGGGCCTCTAAGTCTAAGTGTATGTAGTGTAATCCACAATACCTAAGAGAAGGGAGAGAGAGAGAGAGAGAGAGAGAGAGAGAGAGAGAGAGAGAGAGAGAAAAGAGATAAAGAACCTTCCATAGAGACAAGCTATGGGAGGAGTGAGGGAATCGGGGACATTGGCGGTGGGAAATGGGCACTGGTGGAGGGAGGGGTGCAGGAACACTCTGTGACCGAAACCCCTAAACATGAACAACTTTGTAATGGTATAGATCATGGTGGTATAATAAAATATTAATTAAAAAGAAATAAAATTAAAGGGCATTGACGAGAGTACAGCAGATATTTGCCTTTCTGATCAGCCCTGGCACCATATATAATCACCGAAGTCTCACAAGGAGTGATCCCTAAGCACAATTCCAAGAATACTCCTTAATAAAAAGCAAGGTATGGAAAAAAATTTTAATAGAAGAAAATTAAAGACACAATTTAAAAAGTATATGTAAGTGGTGAATTAGTCCACTTGACCTAAGCATCAGACACCACAATCCATTAGAAATCTGAAAAAGAAAAACTGAGAAAATGAGAAATTATCTAAAAAAAGCATACAAAAAAAATCCCATCAATGAACAAGACCCTCTACTTTCAAAATGCACATAAAACTAAGATATATTGATGCAAATATCTGTAAAAGTTTAGTCTATCAGGAAAATATATAGCCTAGCATATGGTGAAAACAAAGACACAGACAGGTATAATGTGATGGACGTCAGACCACTCAGCCTTCATTATGGTAAGGAAAAACAATATTGGATATGGAATACATACCGAACAAAATAGTCAATAAAGTTTGATAGTAGAAAAAAATATTTTCAAGGAAGTTCTGTAATTACCTTCCCCGTCTACGGCCATACCACCCTGAATGCACCCGATCTCGTCTGTAATTAGCTTCCCCATGTTTAATGTAAAAATATACTAGAACAAAACAATACAAGAAGAAAGAGCAAAACATTGTAGAGAAGCAGTGAGGGATATCCATTATAAAATCTGTGCAACAAGTCTAGTGATAATATTCTATATTGGAAAGATAGGATTCATACCCTTGAGAAAAAGTTTCAGGGAATGGGTTATTATTTAGAAAATACTTGGCTGCAAGGTTATAATGGAAGCAAATAATGCAAAATAAACGTTATATTTAAAGTTGGTTTTGTTTCTAAATGCCATTCATATTTAAAATTGTATTTGATTAAAATATCAAAGACAGGGAGTCAAGAAGATAATGCATGCCTTAGAGTATATGCTGTACATGTCAGGGACACCAGTTTAATCTCTCACACCACATGGTACTCTGAACACCAGTGGGAGTAACCCTGCCTGGTGGTCCCCAGCACCACAGAACCAGAGCAGCAATGCATCCCTGAGTGGCCAACTATTGCTAGGAGTGGCTCTGGGACCCTAAGAGTACTTCTTGTGAACCCCATGTCTCTTAAAATAAATACAATATATTCTATATGCATGGCACATATGTATAGCTACAATAATGTACATGCCATTTGTGGATTGTCTACTTTTATATTAGTTCTAAATAAATAAACCACATAAACCAAGTTAATCTGGAAAAGGATATTGATTCTGAATTTAATTTAAAAAACTAAAAAATAAATGAAAACTGAAAAAGTAGCATAATTATTTACATAAAATCAAGAATCCAGGTGTGATTTATAGAGCTACTGAGACTAAAAAAAATTCAAGTTCTTTAATCACAAAAGCAACTACTAAGGAAAATAAATATAATTATTTTTTATATTAGATTGGCAATAGGGGAGATGTACAGGAAGAAAAGCAACAGTATATGACTAATCCTATTCCATTAAGCAGGAAGTAAGAATAGTACTGAAAACTTTTAAGTCTAATGACAATCACAGATAAGTATTCAGAGTGAATGCCTAAGACAGGAAAATGAAATAAAAATATTGAACAGATTATATTTACCATTATCAAAGAGCAAGACATATTATTGAATATAATGCATTTTAGAGAAGGGCATGTATAAAAAACACCATTTTCAATAGAGACATGAAGAAAACAAAAAGATTGCAAAATATATATTGGTAAATATAGAAAGTAAAGTATAGTATAGTATCTATAGTAAAGTATAGTATCTTTAAATGCATCAGAAGCTATCTTCATGTATCCACTCCAAAGCAATCTGGAAAAGGGATTTCTACATAGATATGGTCAGATGGTTGATTTTCTTTTTTTTTAATTTTTTTTATTTTTACAATTACAAAGATATACAATTAAAAAGTTCATATTTGGGTTTTGGTCATACAGTGTTCCAGCACCCATCCCGCCACCAGTGCCCATCTCCTACCACCAATGTCCCCGGTTCCCTCCCCCTCTCCCCCAGCCCTGCTCCATGGCAGGTTCTTTATTTCTTTCCCTTTCTCTCTCTTTCTCTTTTCCTTCCCCTCCAGACTATGGATTACAGAACATACATTAAAGGGTTGTCATGTGTATCCTTTTGCCTCTATTTAATGCTCAGTTCTAGGTTGGTATTAGTACCCTCGACAATTGTTAGCACCCTGTTCCATTTTCTGTCTTACCTAGCCTTTGACTCCCACACGTTTGTGATAATTTCCACCTTTGACAAGACCTCCTGATATATGTTTCACTTGACCTTGGATATTGGTATCTTAATATGTACATATATATTTATGTTATGCAGATAAATGCAGTCATTCTGTGTCTATCTCTCTCCTTCTGGCTAATTTCGCTCAACATAATCTTCTCCATGTCCATCCATTTATAGGCAAATTTTATAACTTCATCTTTCCTAATAGCTGCATAGTATTCCATTGTGTAGATGTACCAAAGCTTCTTTATCCAATCATCGATTTTCGGGCACTCTGGTTGCTTCCAGATTCTGGCTATTGTGAATAATGCTGCTATGAACATAAAAGTAGGGATGGTGTTTCGCTAACGTATTTTTTGGTTTCCCAGAGTAGTTGATTTTCTATGAAAATCAATTCATGTGTCAGTCTACAAATAAAAATAAATTAAAAAAAAAACTTGTGTATCACAGTTGTCTATGTTGTTAAGTACTGATATATATTGTCAGAGTACTCTGGGTTTCCCGACAAAATCTGAGAGCAGGGTCCAGGGATCCCCCTTTTTGCCCAGGCTGGTGAACAGAGAAAAGAAACGAGAACCAAGTGCAGTTTCAAAATGTTTTACTCATACTTGTTCTGAGATACAATCCAGTAATGGGAAAACCCCAGACTTTAGGTTCCTAGCTGGGCCTCGGCCATGGATAGGTTTTAGAATCCTAGGCCAAGATGTCCACTGCCACGTGCCCAACAGGGAAGAGAATGGAGAGGCGAGCAGAGGCAGAGAGTGAGGAGGAAGAATAAGAGAAAAGGCATGGAAGAAAGCAGGCTACAGCTTTTATAACTTTTCAGCCCAGACTGGCCCAGGTCAACAGAAAGCAGTTAGTGTCAATCCCCCTTAGGTAACTTCTCCCAGGACCTCACCTTGTCACATTGAAATGTTAATATCTCCCCAGCCAGGCTGCAGGCCCTTGGTTTTCAACCAGGCCCTATGTTGATGGGGGAAGGGCATGTATCTTTACTATGAATATTCTACAGCCAAGTATATATTTCTCCAAGCCTTCACAAGATTCTCATCTTCATAGTTGTTTTGTATATTAGCCTTTAGACTTATTAGAGAGCCATACTTGCTTGCTTGCTTGGAGGCAAATAGCATTTCTCTCTGGTCTAATTACTAAATGATCCAACATGGTCAGGTAAATATACTAGTAAGATCTATCTAGTCCCACGATGATTGTGGTAGCATGAGGGAAAATATTTATATTAGCTAACATAGAATACATGGTAAGATATCACTCACTTGTATCACTTGTCTTCCCACTGTTCATCGATTTGCTTGAGGGGGCACCAGTAACATCTCCATGTGTCTTGTTGCATGCTAGTGTAGCCCAAGGGCATCTGCTCACTCCAGGAACACGAAGAGCCTCAACCCATTCGTTCAAGTCATGGGAATGAGGTCTATAATTGTTACTGGTTTGGGGCATATCAAATACAACATGGGTAGTTCACCAGGCTCTGGCATGTGGTAAGATACACTGCCACATAAAGTCACATATCCAAACTGTTTTCTGCCTCTTATCTACAAAGTGCCTGCAGGAGGTAACTCTAGGCAAGATGCAGAGGCTCTGGGAAGCAGTGTACTGCAACAATATACTAGTACTGATATAGTACTAGATATATTCAAGTATTGATATAGTTCTTGAATAACTCTTCTAATAGTTGCCTCAGTTTCTACAGAAGTATAAAATTCTTTTTGTGAAAAAATCCTAACCATTAATACTGAAGACACCTCCTTATCTTCAAAAAAAATCATTATTTCCTTCAATAGGTCTTGCTGTATCCTTGAATAATTAGAACTGCTTGCTCGGATAATGTGTGTGCTGTCTTGGGGGGGCATGCACACAATTTGCTTTGCTTAATTTGTTTATCTATTGAACGTGGTTTAATTTTAATTATCCAGAGAACATTAGCATGAGATTTTATGTAGGGAGGAAAGGCAAGCTTTCGATGTGAACTATCTGAGCATCTCTGTTTATTACATTTACCAGTGGGAAAATAACTTTAAAACCTTTGCAGGAATTTAAAGTCACAAATAAAAAAAAAATTCAAGCTCCCTTTGTGGTAGGGGTGTAGTTAGAGGTGAGTACTTCAGAAAAATCAAGGCAATGGAGCAAAGTATTTTAAAAGTCATTCTTGCAAGAAGCTGAAGCAGGTGTTTGCCTTTAGGACTTCTTATTCCTGGGCATCCCAGTATGACACCTATCTTAAGTGTTGTTTCCTATGGCTTCTGTGGGTTGTTAAAGTGCTCAGAGAATTCCAATAACTTGGGATGCAAACATCTCATTTACTCACTATGCTTTCTGAATTGTGGGTGTGAGTGACAATGTTTGCCAGTGTCCAAGCCCTAAATATGATGCTCCTGAGTGAGAAATGGGTTATCTACTAAGTTACCAAAGAGTTCAGCTCTTTTGGGAAACAGGCAAATTCGTATCACACAGAGAAATGTTAAATGTGTGAGAAAAGTCAGATGCCAAATATGTACCAAGAATATGTACAAGAAATAAGCAAGAAAATGGCAGTACTGCCTACCATACCTGCTGCTGGTCCTTCTCCCTTGAGACCTAGGGAAGAGCACTGGGACAAGATAATTCAAGAGTCTGAGGCATCTAGCTTGCCTTCCTTATTAATGTGAATGATTAGATCTCTCCCTCCCAAACCTTCCAGAAACTTCTCTGCAATATAATAAAGGGAATAAGACTAAGTTGATATTAGTAATTAGTCCTGGAGATCGAATGCATAATGATATCACAATGGATTTACAGTCAATTACATTATAAAGACAATTATGAAATTTATTATAAATAACCTGCTTAAAAAAACAAGAGTGGAATACTGTACCATTCATGGACATCTCAAGGTCATGTGCTCTAGCTTGTCTCCTCAATAAAATGTCACTGAAGGTCTTTCCTGAACCCTTAGAAACATTTCCTGTTTTACTTGAGACTTAGAAGTGGCTGACTCTGTCTGTTCTCTGTCTCTAAACATAGTAAAATTTCCTGATTTCCCTACTTTCTCTCCTGTCTCTGGCCACTTGTTAGGAACATAGCCATTTGCTTCTCTGTAGAATTGTGGCCATTCTAGACTTCTACAGAGAATTGCAATGATTTCTCTATAATTGACTATAGTGCCAATTAGAATGGAAATTAGTCACCAAACAACTGAAAGTCAAAATAATTATCATTTATTAACATTTATTAACATGACGAATGACCTTAAACCTGAGCTGCGCGAGGAGGAAGAGAGCAACATGGCAACATGGAATGCCTTCAAAAGCATCAAAGAAATAGCTAAAAAGACAAAGAAGCTCCAGCTCCAGGCACATCTCTTTCAACTCCACCATTCTCCATGCATTAATATACGCCTCAGAGACCTGGGCCCTACGAAAGCAGGATGAGAATGCTATTCGGGTCTCCCAAAGAGGAATCGAAAGAGCTATGCTTGGAATATCATGCCTCACTCAATTGAAAGGGACGCTGTCTCGTTTGCCAAGGCATTGAAAATCAGACGGGCTGGACATGTAATGCGATTTGGAGACCACCACTGGACTAGAATCATTACCGAGTGGATCCCCACGGGATGTCAAAAGATCACATGGCCACCCACCTACAACATGGTCAGACTTCTTCGTCAAGACCATGAACGAAAGATTTGAGGCTCTTTGTATTCCTGAAGCAAACAGATGCCATTGGGCTACACTGGTGCGTGATAGGGTCAAATGGAAATATTATTGGCGCCGCCCGAGAAAATCGACCCAATACCAGGATTTCAAGTGATCAAGTGGACATTTGCTATTGTATAATATGACTTAGATCAAGGTTTTTCAGTCTTAACATATTAATATATTGGGTCAGACATTTCGCTGTTAGGGAAAAGGGATATCCTGTGAACAGTAGGATATTTACCAACACCCCCTGGTTTCTGCCCACAAGATAACAATAGCATGCTCCCTGTTTGCCCAACTGTAATAACCAGATCATCTCCAGACATTGTGAAGTGTCCCTTAAAGTGAGAGGCAGAAAAAATCATCCCTAATGAAAACAGAGATCAGATACATAACAATTGGCCACTTAATACTCTACTACATTTTTATTTTAGGAATGTCATATTTTTAAATTTTCATAGTTAAGGTCATATAAACAACAGTATTGATATTTATGGTCTTGGTGTACACTCATCATCTCACCACACACGACCAAATCAAGATGCTGTCATACCTCTGTATCAGCTCTATTCTTCCTGTTCCTCTCCCGCTTTGTGTTCTCAGTCTTAATTCTCTATTTTAAATGTATGTGTTTACCTCTAAGATTCTAGCACAAATGGTCATCCAAAAGGTGTCCCACAGAGAGATATTCTCTTTCTATGGACAATCACATACAGGCATTGGAGACATTTTGTCCAAACTTGTCCAACTCACCTGGATAGAGGAATGATGCGGCAAAGATAGCAGGCAGAGGATGGCAGTAAGGTTCCTCTCTGC